>CM053785.1:375075952-375365952 GCA_028749045.1 Cupressus sempervirens
CCATTGATGCAATTTTCAATGGGAACTTAGTAAAAACCAAAAGATGTTTCACTTCACATCGAATCACAAGGCCATGGAAAGTGCACTCATGTGAGACAAGAAACCATGTAGGAATGATAAGGTGACAATCTCTTCTCCAACTTAGTACGTCAGTGTAATTCATCAACACATAGAAAATGACATAACTAAAAGATTGCACAATCAAATCAACACAACAAAACCATTGGCTCCGTTATTATTCATTTACAAGAATTCACAAAAATGACACACTCTGAAAAGAATAACTACACTTAGAATGAGAGCACCAATATCATATTTTATTGCATCAAAATAATGGCTTGGAATACATATTACATTCTTGAATTTATAAGAAATCATCTCCTCAATTTGTGCTAAGAATGAGAGATCTCTTAATGCAAACATATGCTTAAACTTATGCAAACAAACTTCTAAATGGTGCTATGTAGGACTCCACCCTTGTTTTTATCAATTAACGGATGCATGAGCCTTTACATGTCTTAAAAAAAAGAAAGAAGTAGATAAGAAGAAGGAAGCTGCAAGAGGATTTGAGAGTCACCGGAGGCTCTAAAAATAGAAGCTTGACCTTCTCTAGGCATTTCTAGGAGTTGAACTAACATCAAAATGTGTTTCCAGTGCATGAAATGCTCTTAAAATAAGAACTAGTAGTTAACTCTTGGTGCACTATTATTTCTTCAAAATTGTAGATACACCTCTGTGAAAAGTGCACCTTTTGCACCATGGTGGTTGGTTAAAAAAATAATTTTTTTCCCAAGTGTCCAAACTGAATTTCTAGCTTCTAGTTTTCTTCCCCTTTACACTAGAGCAATGTTTGGATGTCTACTCTTGAATTTATGTTTAATCTCTATCACTTGAGTAGCATCTAGAAAATCCAAAGTGTTATACTTATCTTTTATTGTTTGTTAGTAATTGCTAACCTCAATATGAATATCCACAAAATCCTCAAGTTTAGTGTCCATCTCCAACAATACCTCTTCAGTCTTGAATGCTCATTTGATATCTTCTTCTAGAAAAGAATCTTTAAAGGTTTTTCAAAACTGTTGGACAATTGATTTCACTGGAATGAGTTTAGTCTTTGACTCATCTTCAAAAATATCAAGGTAGGCATCACTTTAATACTTCTTAGCTTTCAGAATCATCTCTTGTGTTTGATTTCTCAACTTCTGTATACCCTCATGTAATGTATCCATTAATTTATTACTAGCCACTATCTTCTCAATCCAATCCTCTAACTGATCCAATTCCTTAACCAAATACACCTCCATAAGTGTACAATACCTTTGACCCTTATTGCTTGAAGTTCTTGAAAGTCCTTTCCCAAGGTATGTACCTCATCCAATAGCCCAAAATCCTAGTTCAATACAGGCACTAGCTTTTTTGTACTAGACTAAACATGGTGCAATATGTTCAAATTAGCCTGTATAATCTATACACCTTTATCCTCAAACTTGTTATGCCATTCTTAACATGTGTCCAAAAATGAATCTATTTATACACTCCCCTTATATCTCATTTCTAATGCCACAACAAGAGTAATCTATGGATTATCAAGGTCAATGGGCCCCACTACTCCATGTCAATAGACTCTCATAAGCTCATTTTATCTCCTCAATATTATCAACTCAGACTCATCTTTGTCCATGTGTCTGAACACTTCCTTTATACCTGTAGTGATTAATACCTTGGCTATATCTACTGTGGGTCTCCTTAGTAGGACCTCCCTAATTTTATAGTCTTTAGAGGTCAAGTCCTCAATGTCAACATATAGAGGAGGGATAACAATATGTGCAAGAAAGTCCTGATCATGGTTCCTCATTATGAAGATCAATGTTTGCACATCACCTGTGGGTGGCTTAGGATTCTTGATGGCTTTCACTAGCTCATCCATTCCTTCCTCTGCACTCAAGTCCAGATGCCTTTTCTATCAAACCATAACCTCCCTCTTTATCTAGGTTGGTGTAGTGCCCATGGGAGACATGTATTTGGCTAAAGAGGAGGTTTGCACCATTGGCCCTTTTCCCTTGTCACTTCTCTTTCTAAGAGAGATCTATGTTGGGAGTTCTTATATCTATTGTAGCCAAAGTCCTTGCCTCTATATCTTGGGAATTTTGCTAAGGTTCTTTAGGTATCTATCCCTACTCTAATACTTCATTGACTAACATCTATTTGGGCTCTTCTTCATTAGTGACAAGAGGGTGAGAACTAACTGAGCCTTTATCCTAGAATGAGAGATCCTGAGATGGTGGTGGTGGTATGCCTAGAGGCCCTTGTGATAGAGGTGGAATTTTGTTCCAATCTTCTCCCAAGGGTTGATTCATAGGTGTATCTCATATTTTATCTCCCACCATCTTAGTTTCTACTGGCATAAAGTGAAAATAAAAAATGTCAAAGACATCTATTTCTTGCCCTTCTTGTTTTTCAATTCATTGTTGCTGCTAATCTTCTAAAGTTGTAACCTAAGTAGGTTGCTTGTGAATGGATGATAGCATTATGGACAAGCTTCTCCTCCTCTCTTCTACTGTAGCCCTGGCTAAATGAGTCCTTTGACTCATCTTCATCTTCATATTCTTCTACTTCTACCTCAGGGATGGTCCCTGGAATTTGCAGGGGATGGGTACTCTTTTCTTTAACCATCTTATTTGTGTCCTCCCCCCAATGGACTCAATTTGAGCCTTCTTAAGAACTGAGGAGAAGGCTTCTTCCTCTTTTCTAGCTGGTGGCACCCTCTATTCTATCTCCTCTTCCAATTTTTGTCCTATATTTGGAGGAGGTATTTGTTTAGTCTCGCATGCTTGAGATGCCTCTTCATCTTGAGGCTATTTAAATTTAGGCTTAGCTTGTTTTGGGGGCTCTATTTTCCTCTTATTTTTCCCTTTATCTATCCTAAATTACTTAACATCCCTCTTATGTTGATGTACCATTTTTGGCTTGATTAGGGATTGAGCAGGGAAATTCGGTATTATAATTTTTGCACCTTTACCTTATTTGGGTATGTTGTGGCTTGAAGGGTAAAACCCTATGGAATTGGATCAACGTTAAAAGGATTCTTGATAATTGAATTATGTGCCTTGCTCTATGATTTATATCTACATTATCATCTTTATCTATCTCTACATTCATGATCGACCTATTTGTTGCAGTTGTACACTGGATCTAAGACATCTTGAGTATTTTTTTGAACAATCTTGAGCAAGATCTTTATTTTTAAGGCCTTTTCCACTAGATATAGAGTCATCCTACAATAATCCCTTACTATATATCATAGTCATCTATTGCATTCATCTAATGATCTTCTATAGCATCTTCGTGCACAAACTACTTCCATGCCAAATGCTAAACTCTGCCAATATTGTCAAAATAAGGGTGAGGGGAGTTGTAATCCTCTAAGGAATATTGATCCCACTCCAAATCAAAGGTCATAATATATTTTTTTGCTTGACCTCAAATGCACCTATAGTAATTGGCCATATCCATGTCTTCTTATGTTGTTTCTCACTTTATCACATGCAGATGTGAGTTACCTAGCAATATCCAATAAGATGTGCCTATTTGATGGATAACTAAGGATTTTATTTGAATTCACCACAATAAAAGCTACCCTTAGGTAAGTGAATGTTTTGAATTGGATGTAGTAGGTGCCAATCTCTGTGATCCTTTCTACTGCCTCTATTGACAACCTTTTTGCATAATCACCCTCTATAAATTAGATGATTGTAAATATAAAAGCATCATTCACTTTTTGGTACTCTTTTCTCTGATCTGAGAGATTCTTCTTTACTAATTAAGGATATAAAACATAGGTCCAGGCATTGACATCTTGCATGCTTCCCTTCTTATATAGTCCTGGGTAATTAGTTGTCCTTGCTGCCAATAAGTACACCAAATACGATGTCATATAAAACTTGGGGTCAGTTTTAACTCCTACCAAGTATTCCTCTAGGTTTTCACTCAGCATTGTGGCCCAATCGATTGGCATTTTGGCCATTCTGATGGTCTCTATGAAATAGACCATCTAGATATGGAGATGCCCTACTACTGGTAGACCCATAACTCTACTCAAAGGTGCAATGGTATATCCAATGTCATCCTTCATATACCCCCTAGTCATGTCTACCTTTCTGGCTCTGCATCATATCGATGTTCTATCAATAAAAAATGATGATTGTATTATCTCTATGGCCTTCTTGTCATTCTCCCAATACCATCTTTTTACTCGATCATAAGTTATCTTTACATACTAATTAGCTCTAGGGAGATGGAATACTTTCTTAATATTCCTAGGTCTAAGGTCCAAGACTATCTCCCCTGTGATACTTTTAACAACTCTTTCTTCTGACACATACTTTTCTACCAATGCCATGATAGGTTCTAAGGATTGCACTGATGTAGGATGAGATGTTGCATTGACCAACCTGGATTAGATAAGTGCAAAGATCATTGCAAACCTCTATTTAGGCTTATTGCAGAGTATGAGGAATGTGTTCTAGTCTATGTGTCCCAACTCAGTATCTTTGATCTTTGAATGTCCATCCTAATAAAATGATTTCTTTGGTGCACCTTAGAATTTGAAGACAATGGATTTTTGAGCAATCTTCTCTACAAGTGAGGATAATGAGGATGCCATTTTATCTGCACACAAGAGAAAAAAATTAGTCTAGAAAGCTGAAAATTAAACCCTAAACAAACCCTAATTGCAAAATAATCAAATCTAGAACACCAAAACATCCAAAAACCACTAAAAATCCCCTTTGAGAGCCCTAGAATGTAGTTTAGCACACCTTGCACACCTTAACATGTGCACTAGGTGCGCTTAGAAGGCATTCTAAGAGTCTTTTGGCACAATTGTACACATGCGCACCTTGGTATGGTGCACACATGCAACATGTGCACAACTGCACAAATGCGGTAACATGTGTACAACTATGCCCATGCGGTAACATGTGCAAAGGAGGACTTTACTTTAGATTAAAATGTGTATAAGGATGCACATGTGCACACCATGATGGGGTGCACATGTTCGTACCCTTATTTTCTATGCCTTAAGGTATGTTCTTGAAAGGTGCACATGTGTGCACTTTTCCTTGTTGTTGCCTTAGGTTCTTTTTAGTTTTAGATTATTTGCTGTTTTTTGATGAATAAAGGTGCACACATGCATATCTTGGATAGGTGCACATGTGTGCACCTTTTATTTCTTAGGTTATGTGTTGTGTGTGTAGATTTAGATGCACCTTAATAGGTGCAGATGTGTAGTCTTTTAGGGCACAGAGAAAATAATGAGGAGACGGGAGGGGGTCCCAAGCTTTTATAGGCCTGGGGAAATGTGCATCTCCAAAGGAGAAAAGTGTGCACTTGCACATCTAGCGCACTTGCGCACCACAGATGAGTGCACATGTATGCTAGTGCACCTTTTAGCACAAAAAGATCCTCATCACTCAATTTTCCTAGTTCTAACACCATATTTTCTTAGTTAGAGGATAAGGGCTAGACCTAGACTCTATGTGGAGTTCCAAAAAAGATCCCAGGCCCCAGACTAGGCTTTTGAGATAAAATTCTTTTACTAGGGTGTCTCCATTTCTAGGAGAAATGGGGTGTGCATTATGAAACCAAAACATACCCTTTCTTAAATAATTTAGATGTTAATGGGGAATTTAGATTTTTTTTTTATTGGGGGGGGGGGGGGGGGGGGGTGTGGGTGGGTGCAGTCAAATAAACTTCCACCTTCACATGGTTGGCCTTGTTTAGTAGGGAATATTAAACTATTCTCGAAACCAAGTGAAGCTCAATATCAACCTAAGATTGTAGGAAAACTAGCTGCATGAATCTGTTGGTTTTAGGAAATGCAGAAGGACACCATAATTCAATGTGAAATGGACCTAAACAAACCCAACAAGTTTTCATTTTTGTTAGAGGTTTGCATAGATATAGAGAATGCAACTGCATTTGCATTCTTGATTTAAAGTGGTAGAATCTTATTTCGGATGTGACAAAAAAATGACATGCACCATAGGATGGGAGAATGATGTCACTTTTGTAGGTTTGGAACCTTTTTTTTTGTACTTTAAACATTGATCCTTTCTTAAAGATTTTAGATGTTAAAGGGAAATTTAGATGCTAGGGGGGTGGAGCCAAATGAGCTTCCACCTTCACGTGGTTGGCCCTGATTAGTAGAGAATATTAAACTATTCTCAAAACCAAGTTAAGCTCAATATTAACCTATGATTGTATCATAGCTATTCAACGTTTGCTGCAATTTTTTTAATTAATATAACACGTCGTCATAATTGTGATAGCTAGCTGTCGATCTTGCAAAATTCTTACCACATGCCCGTCTCAATTGTGATTGATGTTTCTAACAGCTTGCCATGAGGTTCATATCATTTCTATCACACAAATGTCACAATTATGACAATGTGTTGGATAGATTTCTATCACAATTGTGATGGTGAAAATGAATGGTTTTCCAATATGTTAGCTCACTTTATGACACCTAGTGGCTATCACAATTGCGATAGTCATCCTTGCCATCACAATTTGTGATAGAAAAAGTTTGACACCCATCTGACAAGATTCAATTCCTCTTGATGTCAATTGGGTGACGAGCTACCATCATAATTGTGATGGCCTATGCTCACAATTCAAGCCCAAATGTAGTAGTGCAACTTCAATGCCTTTTGTTGATATGATATAACCTAACAATTTACCTGATGTGACACCAAAGGCATTCTTTCTGGTATTTAGCCTAAGCTGAAATTGTTCCATATGGTCCAATATCAAACTAAGGTCATCCATATGTGTATATTTTTTTTTAATTTTTAATTTTTTGTTTTATCAATGTGTCATCAACATAACCTTCCATATTTTTATGCATCATGTCATGAAAGATGGTGGTCATGGCTTGTTGGTAGGTAGCTCCTGCATTATCTAGCCCAAAGGGCATGACATTCCAACAAAAGGTACCCCATGTACATGTTAGAAATAGTAGTCCACCAATATAATTGAGAGGGGGGGGGGGGGGGGGGGGGTGGGGTGTGGGGGGGTGATCAATCAGTTATATAAGAATCTAAAACATTTAACCTTTAAAACAATCTCAACCATTTAATCTAACTAAATTATAACCATAAAGAGATGCACATACACAATTACACCATATATGTTGACTAGGGAAACCCTTGATCAAAGGGAAAACCCCAGTGGGAATGATGCCCACAAAATAATGTACCAATATGAATATTCCTTGTTAGAGGATGGACCCTATTAGGAGTCTATTACAAGACTTAATAAAAAGAGCCCCTATTAGGAGACCTTGAATCCCCGTTAGGAGATTGCAACCCTCGTAGGAGTTGTAGAAGGCAATTGAACCCACCATCCAAACAACTTTAGGATTAGATTAATGAACCCACCATCTAATTGATCTTGGTACAATTCCTTTCTAAACAATAGATGTGAGACAATATTTCACTTCTTCCTCTATCCAGTACATCAGACTTCCTTACATTCAGATCATGCAATCAGATCTGGAACTTAGTATCCATCAACAGTAACCCAGGAGGTCACTTACATGCATTAGCAAATCACTTAGCTCTACTACTTCACAATTCAAAATTCTTCTCTACTTCTCAATCTCAATCTTTTTTTAAATTTAAAACTTGGAAAACATCTTTCCTTTATACCACACTGAATATTAAATCCTTGAGTCGGCTTCACATTTTATCATATGTTAAACTAAATGAAATGCACATTTAAATAATTTTTTTGACTCACAATTATACCCAAACTTTCACAAGTGCAACTTTCATACCTGTGCACTTGCTGACATCATTAGTGTTTAGTGTACTTCCTTCAGTTAAGTACACAACTCTTTATTCCAAATATAATGTGTTGTATCAATTATACAATAGAAACTATTTTCCTAATGCTCTGTTTCCATGTGGTTCTCTGTAAATCATTAATATTTTCCATACTCTGTCAATTTAGGTTCTGTACACTTGCCCATGTGTCCAATACATACTATAGTATGTGTTGGTAACTACACATAAGTAGATATTTAATGTAATGTCCTTAATATAAAGATCACAGTCTACTACTCTGTCAATCATTACAAACTCATTACTATGTTGTCATCAATGACAAACACAATCATAACAATATTCTGCAATGCTCCCCAATAGCATCAACATTCATGCTAACAATCTCCCCCGTTGGCATTGATGGCAACATAGATGAAAAAAATCTAATTCCAAGAATACCAATAAGTCTCTTCAACAATCAAATCTTGCTTCATGCAAAAAATTTATTGCAACACTTCTCCCCCATAGTTCAAACTCTCTCCAATGTTTTTCATGTCACTCTCTTCCCCATTGACATCAATGCCAAAGATAGTACATAAATGGTTCAATTATTTGAACATACAAAAATCTATTAGCATGACCACAAGTGGGTTTGTTACTTTAGAGCTTTTGCATATATCTCTATAAACAACACAAGTGTCTAAAGACACTATTGCATACCGATTACCTATTACCAAGAGTCGTTGATTGACTCTGTTCATCACAGATACTCCCCCATTGAGGAAGCATTAGCATTCAGTCCAATCTAACAATGGTTCTATATATCCTGAACTGATGCACTTTTGCATCTTCTATTTTGAATTAGGTAGGGGCATAACCCCAAGCATACCTCTGAGGTACTCAAATGTATCCTTTGGTAAGGCCTTTGTGAAAATGTCTACAATCTGTTCCTTAGTATTAATGTACTCCAGTCTCTCAACAACTTTCTCTCTCAACACATGATATTTTATTGCAATGTGTTTAGTCTTAGAATGCAAAATAGGATTCTTAGACATGTTAACTATACTTGTGTTATCATAGTAAATGATAATAGGTTCTTTGAATGTATTCCAATATCCTTCATTATTTGCTTCATCCATATGACTTGATTATAGTTGTTTGCTATTGCAACATACTTTACCTCTGTAGTACTCTGTGAGGTACAATCTTGCTTCTTGTTGAGCCAAGAAACTAATCTTCCTCCAAGGAAGAATGCTTCTCCACTAGTGCTTTTTTTGTCATCCCTATCTCTAGCCCAATCGACATCTATATAAGTGCAAAGAGTGAAATCATTGCTTTTGTCATACCAAATGCCATAATCTAATGTCCCTTTTAGATATTTGAATATCCTCTTTACTACTGCATAGTGATATTCTTTAGGGTTAGCTTGAAATCTTGCCACAATTTCAACTACATTAGCTATATCTAGTCTTCTATGAGTTAGATACTAAAATTCTGCAATCATAGATCTATACTTCTTCCATTCAATAGTAGGTATCTCATTCTTACTTGATAACTTGTGAGCAGTTACCATAGGAGTTCCAATAGGGTTACAATCTTCTAGACTGAATCTTTTCAGAAAATCCTTTAAATACTTTGTTTTTTAAATAAAGATACCTTCTTTGTTTTGAACAATTTGCAATCTTAAGAAAAATTTCATTTCTCCTATCATGCTCATTTCAAACTCATTCTTCATGTCTTCTAAGAATTTTTTGCTGGCTTCATCATTTCCTCCAAAAATGATGTCATCAATGAATATAATGATTATTATCAAACCATTTTCTATTTCTTTTAAGTACAAGTTACTATTTGTTGTTCCTTTAGCAAATCCAAGCTTTGCTAAGTATTTATCTAATCTTGCATACTCAGTTCTAGGTGCTTGCTTTAATCCATACAAGGCTTTCTTTAATTTGCAAACCTTATCATTCTCTTTGTCAAAGGAAAACCTTCTGGTTGCTCAATATAAACTTCTTCTTCAAGTTCTCCATTCAAGAATGCTAACTTAACATCCATTTGCTATACCTTAAAATTCTTATTTGTTGCATATGCCAAGAACATTCTGACTACTTCCATCCTTGCTACTGGTGCATATGTTTCCTGATAATCAATTCCTTCTTACTGAGAGTAGCCATTGCATACAAGTCTTGCTTTATTCCTTATTACTTCTCCTTGTTCATTCATTTTATTTCTGAATACCCATTTTGTGCCAATCACATTTTTGTCCTTTGGTCTAGGAACTAATTCCCATGTGTCATTTTTAATTATCTGCTGAAGTTCCTCCTCCATTTTTTTTATCCAATTAACATCTTTGATTGGTTCATCTGTGCTCTTTGATTCTACTTGAGATATTAGACATGGTTCTTCATTAATTTTGCTTCTTGTCATTACTCCCTTTTCTTTACTTCCTATTATCTGATCAACATGATGATTTCTTATCAAATTCCTATTTGGGGTAGGAGTTTCTATTTCAACTCTTATTTTAGGCACAATGCTCTATTATTCTCTTACTACTTTAGTGTGCACATTATTCTGCAAATCATTGCTAGTTTTGATAAGTAGTTCATTGCCTTTGTTGGTCATCCCAGAATAGTCATTTCCATCAGAGCTATAATCCATCATCTTTTCCTTAGTGCCAAACTTTTCATCAATTTTAACATTTGCGCACTCTACTATAATTTTTTTTCTATAGTTGAAAGATCTATAAGCTTTACTCTTTAATGAATAGCCAAGAAACATACCTTCATCATGCCTTGGATCAAACTTATCGATATCATCATCTCTTTTGATGTAACATTTGCTTCCAAATATCCTGAAGTATTTAACTGATGGTGAGTGACCAAACCATAGCTCATAGGGTGTTTTTTCAATGCCTTTCCTAATCTACATGTAATGACCCTTTTTAGGGGTCATTCATTTGTGACTTTTTCTTTAATTTGTATCCCCTTTTTCCATATATTTTCTCTGATTGCTGACCTGTTCACTGGACCATGGACTTCAGCATTTATCCTTATTTCATTTTAATGTTTATCCTTGTTTAGAATGTTTCATTTTGTTTATTACATCAGGTCATTATCAAGGATATCACCTTAGGACATATATCGATTGCTTCTCCTCATTATAATATTAATATTGATTATCGATGCCTTAACTTGACTTTGTGTGATGGTTTTTTCAAACAACTCCCAACAATATTGCCTTCGATGTTGAGTTTCTTATAGTAGGCCTTCAAAGCTGAGACTGGACAATATATAGCTACCATCAATACTTTCCTAGGAATGATTTGACTTTGTATGCCAACCATATATGCATCTCACGTACCATACTTGGTTGGACTGGTATTGTGCAGTTTCCTTCCTATTTTTATTCTATGTTTTCCTCCAAAATGATGGTACCTTCCATTGACATTATATGTGTTCGCAATTCTCTCTTGCATATATTTCACTCAATGTGTGTAATGCATCGTTCGTCTTATGTGTCTCAAGTGCTGCCTACAAATCCAGGATGACAATGCATAATAATTTTAATTATTTAATTGTAAGTAAGTCTACTCCTGATGCTATGGATTATTTTGGACATAAATATCTTCAGTCTGCTCGATACATGTATTCTCATGCTTCTACCGTGTTTGACTTTGAAGAAGAGCTAAACATCTCCATTGCTTTGCTATATATATCATGGTTCACTCTTTATCGGGACTCATCATTGTTTGTTCATTGCAATATGTATCACAGGTATGTGCTTCCTAGAATGATACATTTGACTCCTCTATTTTCATCGCTACTATGTATATTGTTTTCTATACTCCATCTTATTTTTGTCTAATCAATTACATGCTCTGACTCATTTGTCTATATCTGTTCTAGAACATCATCGTTTCCTTGTTCTCTTCTTCTCCCTAATCTATCTGCAATAGATGATATTGTTTGCTTTTCTACCTTCCTTTTTGTCTTCCCAGTCGCTAATCTTTTTCCGTAGATGTCCCCCCAAACCATTTCTATTTTATTTATTTATATCTCTTTAATGATCCTCTCTCGAACAGTCACATCTTTAGGATTTAAGAGATATGTCTTAATCAAATAAATTTATATCTTAAACTTATTTAATTGTAATATATATTAAATTTATTTATCATTTATCTACTTTCATATTTGTTAATAAAATCTATTTTCATAGATGGGATATTACATTATATTATATATAATATTAATAAGAATATTTTCTTTCATCATAATAATAATTTGTATGATAATATATTGTAGGGTATTATTATCATGAACAATTAATAATAATAATAATAATAATAATAATTATTTTTTCATTTATTTATTTACTATTATCTTTAGTATTATTTCTTTAGGAATAGTATATGAATTATTATTATATTTTATCCAATTATAGGATTCCCTTTAAAAGTATGATATAAGAATAGGGTAATATATATGTATTAAGGTACATATATACAAAGGTATGATATTAATACATTTGATATAATTACATAGTATTGAAGAATCATTCTAATCAATGAAATGTCGACTTGTTTGATTTTTAATATCAACTCATTTAAAATTAGAATGGAGGTTGATGAATAATATTCTATAACTGATGTGATAGATATCCTTTCTCTTGGAGACAAGGACATATTAATATGTTAACTTAATGACAAATTATATCATTATTATTAATAATTAATTTATCATTAAATCTTATAAATATGGGGACATGACACTACACTCTATTAAGTGTGTATACTTCTGTATTGACTGCTTCTCTCCAAAAGGCTTTTGGTACATCACTTTCAAATAACACAGTTCTTGATGCTTCAACAATTGATTTGTTTCTTCTTTCAACAATCCACTTCTACTCAGGTGTATGGGGTGAAGATAGTTGTCTCTTGATACCATGTTCTTCACAATAGATATTAAATTCTCTAGAAGTGAATTATCCTTCTCTATTAGATCTTAGGCTCTCAATTTCAACTCCAGATTCATTCTCGACTTTATTCTTGAATATCTTGAATTTCTCAAATGCCTCTGATTTTTCTTTAAGAAAAGCTACCCACATCATTAAAGTAAAATCATCAACAAAAATCATAAAGTACCTTTCTCCATAGAATCCTCCTATTCTTGTAGGACCACTCAGATCTGTATGAACCAATTCTAGCTTTTGTGTAATACAAAACTGCTTGCTAGGAAACGAGACTCCTTTTTTCTTAGCCAAGATACATTCCTTATAAATAATGTCAATGAGTTTAGTGATCGTAGGTAAATCTCTCATAGCAAATGTATTACTAGCTTTCACAATGTTATCAAAGTTAATGTGACAAAATATTCTGTGCCATAACCAACCATTTTCAGTCTTAGCTACCAAACATGTTATTTTGGTGGAGTTTAACTGAAATACATTAACTCTAGTTCTTGTGCTAGTACCAAGTAGTTTTCCTTCCTTATTTTGGATAGTGCATGTGTCATTGCCAAACTGCAATTGGTAACCTTTGTCCATAAGTTGTCCAACACTCAATAGGTTATGCTTTAGTCCATCAACAAAATAAACACCATCAATGTATATTTTACCATCTAGTGTGATAGATCCAATTCCTATAATGTGACAGGTTGTATTGTTCCCTACTCTAAAAATTCCTCCATCATGGCTTTTGAATTTGAAAAACTTTCTCATATTACCAGTCATGTGATGTGAACAACCACTATCAATGATCTAATCTTTTTTTTTTCCAACTTGTGAGATTAGGCCACTTTCTTTTCTAATTTCTCTATCAAGATCCTCCTCCTTTATAGCTATGAATCCTAAGTCATCTTCACTTTTACTTTGATCAGATTCTTCTTCTTCTTCTTCATTGGCATATAAAAAATTTCTAGATCTTCTAGATTTGAATTTTCCCTTATACTTTCTTTCTCTCTTAGGACACTTAGATGAATAATGACCATATTCATTACATGTCCAACATTTAAAGATATTCTTACCATCTTTTTCTCTTTCCACAGGAAGAGCCACTCCTTCTTAGATCTTTTTCTCAAATAGACTTGTTGCTGCTATCAATATCTTCCTACGATTTTGTGTTCTTTGCTAAACCAGGTTTGATATTTAGGGCAATAAATGCTATCTCAACCTTTGCTAATTCTATAGTTTGTTTCAAATCAAATTCTTTAGCTTTTGATCTACCAAGCAATGTTTCTTTGGTGAAATTAGTGGCACATGGTAACATTACCTAAATCATTTGTGTTATTGTCTTGAAAGGTGGTGTCAGACTTTTCAAGATCTTTCATATAACTTCAGCATCAGACTTCTTTCCACCAAGAGATGTGATTCCTGCAACAATCTCATATATTCTACCAATATAGTTTCTCATAGATTCATCTTCCATCATCTTGGAATGTGAAATACAAATTTTTTAGTCTAACCCTTTTTGCATGTGTATCACCCTCATAATTAGCTTCTAAAGTTTTCTAAATTTCATGAGATGTTTTACCTGGCTATACTCACTTTTAGGTAGTGCAGAAAATATCACTTTTCTTGCCCTTATGTTACACATGAATACTTCTCTTTGTTCCTTGGTATAACTTTCAATATTTTCTTCTTCTGCAATGTTTTCAGATGCCTTGGTTACAAGCCAATATCCTGGACACATGCATAGGATACGAATCTTCAGTTTGTCCTTCCAGCTATCATAGATAGTGCCATCAAATCTAGGACTTTCCTTCTTGAGAAAATTCACCATGGATCTCCCAAAGTTGTTAAACTTCCCTTCAAGGACTTGAAGCTCTAATACCAATGGTTAGAAATAGTAGTCCACCAATATAACTAAGAGAAGGGAGGGGGGGTGAATTAGTTATATAAGAATCTAAAAAATTTAACCTTTTAAACAATCTCAACCATTTAATCAAAGTAAACTATAACCATAAAGAGATGCACACACACAATTACACCAGATATGTTGACTAGGGAAAACCCCGATGGAAATGAAGCCCACAAAATGATTTACTAATATGAATATTCCTTGTTAGAGGATGGACCCTACTAGGAGTCTATTACAACACTTAGTACAAAGAGTCCCTATTAGGAGACCTTGAATCCCTGTTAGGAGATTCCAACCCTATTAGGAGTTGTAGAAGATAGCTAAACCCACAGTCCAAATAACTTCAGGATTAGATCAATGAATCCACTATCTAATTAATCTCAGTAAAATTCTTTTCTGAATAATAGATGTGAGACGATATTTTTCTTCTTCCTCTATTCAGTACGTCAGACTTCTTACCTTTAGATCATACAATCAAATCTAGATCTTAGTATCCATCAACAGTAACCCTCGAGGTCACTTACATGCTTTAACAAATCACTCTGCTCTACTACACAATTCGTAATTCTTCTTTGCTTCTCAATCTCAATCTTCTTTTTACTTAAAACTCAGAAAACATCTTTTCTTTATACCACACTCAATATTAAATCCTTGAGTCAGTTTCATAATTTATCATATGTGAATTAAATGAAATGCACATTTAATTAATGTTGTTGGCTCACAGTTATACCCAAACTTTCATACATGTGACTTCTGTACCTATGCACTCGTTGATGTCATCACTGGTCAATGTACTTCCTTTAGTTAACTACAGAACCCTTCATTCTAAATACAATGCATTGTATCAATTATACAATATAAACTATTTTCCTAATGCTCTATTTCCATCCAATTCTCTGTAAATCATTAATATTTTCTATACTCTGTTGATTTAGGTTTTTCCCACTTGCCTATGTCTCTAATACATACTATAGTATGTGCTGGTAACTGTGCATAAGAAAATATACAATGTAATGTCCTTAATACAAAGACCACAGTCTTTTGCTCTGTCAGTCTTTACAAACTCATTACTATGTTGTCATCAATGACAAACACGGTCATAACAATGTTCTACAATGCTCCCCCATAGCATCAACATTCATGCTAATAGTACATGTAAAGGATATTTTTACTTGATCCATAGGAGCAATTCTTATTTGGTTATACCCAGAGAAGCCATCCATTAAAGAATACATTTCATATCCTACTGTCATATCCACTATCATATCTATGTTTGGTAGTGGAAATTTATTCTTAGGGAATGCTTTGTTTAGGTCTTTGAAATCAGTGGACACCTGAATGGATTTATCATGTTTGTACACAAGTATAATATTGTAAATCCACTCTACATAATCAATAACTTTGATAAAGTTTGCACTTAGGAGTTTTTCTAGTTTTGCCTTGATCAAGAGAGCCACATGTGGGTGCATTTTTCTCAACTTTTTTTTAATAGGTTTGAAACCAAGAGAAACATATAGATGATGCATAATGAGATCAGTGTTAAGGCCAAACATATCTGAGTAAGTCTAGGCAAAGTTAATTTTCTTGTCTTGAAAGAACTTAGTGAAGTTCTCCTTTTCTTTAGCTAATACATATTGAGCCACATGAATGATTTTGGAAGATTCTTCTATACCCAAGTTGATAGGGTGCATGGGTTTGATGAGTACTAAAGTTTTATCCTAAAAATAGCTTGGAATACTACCAAGTACCTCATCTTTAGCTACCTCAAAGAGGTTTTTACCCTTAGATGCATCTTCATTTTTACTTTTTTGTTGTACAGACATTGCTACCAAGTGGTTTTCACCATCTGAACGCTTATTTTTTCTTCTGATTTTATGACTGAGCTAGTTGATATCTGCTACTATCTTGTTAACTAAGGGTTCATTAGTGAAAGATATCATGGGTTTGATAGTGTCGAGGTAGCGAGTGATCTCATAGTCATTTTGAAAAGACAACAATTTTGGTCTTTGGTGTTGAGCAGACCAATCTATGAGATTAGGATGGAGTGAAGTGGAGGCTTCAAGGTTATTGATATAGAAGGAGTCATCTCTGATGATATGAGAGGATGAGCTTATAGAGAAGGTTCCAAAAAATTCTAGATCAAGAATAGACCTAGAGGGACTAGTGTGATCCACTAAAGTAGTTTGTGAACCAAACTTGTTAGAACCTAGACTAGACTCTTCAACTACATTTGGTTGGGTAGCCTAGGCATGGATTACATCCACTAATAATTCATAGGATGTGTTTGAGAGTCTTTCCCGTTCATACTCACTAGTATCTGTACTCTGGTTCCTTGTAATCAAGTGAGCAATGTTCTCTTTGATCCTCCCTCTATTTGGATCTTCATGATTAGATTCATCTAATTGGTGTTGCCTAAAAGTGTAATCCTCAACATCATTAGATGTAACCATATGTTCTTCTCCCCATAGTAGGGAAGTGGGAGGTATAACATCCTCATCTTGTAGAGTAGTAGCAACAAAGGGTGGGTCATCATCCTCTAATTCACTAAACATGGGAGCTCTTTTGTCAAATCTGGATAATTTATCTTCTAGCCCAAAGCCTAGGCCTAAAGTATCTCTATTTTTGTGACCCTAAGTGTAACTTAAGGGTTCTACAAGAGATTTCTTATTATTGGTTAAGGACCCTTGCCCTTGATATCCCATATTTTTTAGAAATTTGTGTCCTTTACCATAACACTTAGGAGAGATAAGAGTAGTGATTGTGACTTCCTCCACATCTTCCTCTTCCCTTTATATCTAATCCCTGACGAATTGGTCTTATTTTTCTACTTCCAAGGGAATCAAGGATTGAACAAAAGTGCCAAAAATAGTCATAGCAGAAGCAAAGGGCTTCAATTTTGTAGAAGGTTTCCCATAAGATCAAGGAGAAATCAATAGATTAGTAGTAGATTCCAAAGTATACTTGCCCATACCAAGGTTCACCATTTTTATTATTTGTTTACACTCTTAGAGAGATGGTTGGAGCTCATGAGAAGAGTGATTGTGAGGGACCAATGTTTCAATTGAAAATAGTGTGTTGATGGACATAGAATTATCTCTAGGAATGATTATTTCAATACCATTGAAGGGAAACTTGATACATTGGTGTTATGTAGACAATACTGCCTGCATGTGATGAATCCAAGGCCTTCCTAGTAATAAATTATATGCTAATGAGATGTCTAACACTTGGAAGACCACATTTTTGTTAACAAGATCAATGCAAATTGGGAGGTCAATAGAAAATTCAGACATGCCTAGTTGGTGGATAATGTTGAAAGAGATAATGTTTAACACTGCACCATTGTGTATCAGGACTCAAAAATGCAAGTATGAAAGATTTGGACTACTATGTATAAGGCAAGATTATGGGGATGAAAGAGGGATTTATCATCTTCTTTAGAGAATGTGAGGTAATGTGGTGAAGAAATGTGATTCACCATAGCTTGGAACCACTTTGCATCAATATTGATGCGAATGTTGGTTGAGCATAAGGCTTTTTCAAGAATATCCTTATGCAAAGGAGATATCTCTAACCATTCAAAGATGGATATTTGTGTCAAAGGCTTTTTCAACTAATGAGGTTATAGATAAAGATGGCTATGGTAGCTTCTTGTTTAGATGATGAGGCATTTTTAGAATCAATTGTAACTTTAAGGACAACTTTTGATCTCCCCCTAGTGACAACATTAAGCATCTCACCATGTGAGGAGAAAGATTTTACCACTCTAAGATCTACCTTAGTTTGAGTGTCCCTATGTTGTTGTTGAGCACTGTGCATTTTAAGGATTACCTTAGGTTTTTCATCATCTATATCATAATTGAGTTCCTTTTTAGATTTAGGACCTATCATGCAAAGATATTCAACAGGTTCTATCATGTTTATGACATTGTTAGTGTTAGTGTATGTATAGTTGATCTTTGCATCATGGTTTTTCTTGTTAGCCTTGGATGATTCCCCTTTTTCATACTCTAACAATGGTATTTTGAAGGCTCTATGATAAGAGTTTTTAACTAACCCATCTATTACAACTTTTCCAGCATTGATGAGATCTTAGATAACATCTTTAAGTTTAAAGCAATTTTCAATGTTATGTCCTTTGCTTCGATGATAATTGTAGAAATGGTTATCTCCGACCAATCAAGTTTGACAGGTGGATCATAGGGCTAAGATTTGTCTAGGAGTGTGACCAATTTATTTTCAAGTAAGGTCTTCAAGACCACTTTGTAGGATTCCACCATAGGTGTGTAAACATGTTTTGGCTTAGAATTATTTTTAGTTTTATCAAATGTTTGAGACTTTTAAGTCTCTTGTTGTTTTGCAACATAAATAACATTGGAAAGGTTAAAGGCTAACTCATTTGTCTTAGGAGCATCCATTACCTTTTCATTGTCAACATACTTGTTTTTATTCCAAGGCTTCTTTTTGTCTTTTCCATTTCTATTGTCATTTTTGTTTTTATTCAAGACAATGCCAAATTTAATAATAGTAACATCCTTAATGTGGTATGTGCTTTCAACCATGGCATTGAGGGATGTGAAAAATTATTTTCTAAGGTTAAATTAGAGTTTTGGTACAAGTTTATTGACAAAGATATCAATCTTCTCGATCTCAGGAACTTGCTGAGGGTACCTAGAATGTAAAGATTTCCATCGCTGGAGGTATGTTGCAAAGGGTTCTCCTTGTTTTTATTTGGTTTTGCACAAATCCAACATAGAAAAAGGATGTTGAATTTTATAGGAATACTATTAGATGAGGTGTTGTGCAAGTTCATCAAACATTTTGAGAGGAGGAGTCAGTTTTGTAAACCATTCCATGGCTTGACCTCTCAAACTCCTAGGAAACAACATCATGACATAAGTTTCTTCATGAATGAAGTCCATGCTAATAGCACAAAAGTGTCTCACATGACCATGATGATCACTATTTCTATCATATTTATCATATTTGGGAACCTCTATATCCCTACAAAATGGGACCATGTAAAGAATCCTATCAAAAGGAAGAGCACATATTGTTTCGACAAAGGAGGCTTTGGGTTGTTCCTTAGAAAATTGTAGTTGTGTATGTTGATTTATAAGTTCTTGCATTTCCTCCCTTAGGATATTAGCTTCAATGGATTCTCATTTTTGGATCATTCTTTGCACATCAAAGTCTTGAGGGAGTTTGCACCCCTTCCCTACCATTTATTGAAATTATTTATCCCCATTTTATTCCAAGGCTTTAAGCATTAGCCTTTGGGTGACTTTGTCTTGTTGGAATCTCATGAGGTCCTCACTAGTAACTTCATCATTAGTCTCACTTTTATGGTATGAATGTGAGCATCTAGGTGGTGATGGATATCTCTGTCATTTATCCTAGGAGTTCTAGGGGGTGTATTGTTCCCATCATTTCCACCAAGAGGAATGTTGTCAAAGGGATTTTTATGGTAGCCATTTTTTTTTCAACATTATGAGTATTATCATCAGCATTAAATTCTTAGCTTGATGATAGTTCCTTTCTCTATTAGCCATATGTATGGCCTCTAGGTGTGCTTTTTCTTCTACACAACACTTTCTTTCCTCAGGATGCATAGTGAGTGAGATGCTGTCTTCACCCCTGGGTGTGCCAAAGGGTGAACTGAATGGATTATCAAAGCTATAAAGCAGGTTATTCCAAGTATTAGGCTCTTTTTTATTATAGATAAGATCCTCCACACAAGGTTGTCCATGAGGGCACCTAGGTGGAGTTTTCAATTTTTTGAAGGTGAAAGGGGGAAGGCTACCTTTATCGACTTGGAACCTAGTTGTAACTGGCATGTAAGGACATGTATTTGTTTAATAGGATGAGAAAAGTGTTTCAAATTTGCAGCTTGTATGATCAAGAACAATCACTTGTCAAAGGAAAAATAGATGGCTTGTTGAGAGTGCTCAAGAATTTATAGCACTAACAACTCGAGCCAAGAGAGTGAGAAGGAAACTCTATAGAAAATAGCTAGCATAGAACGGTAACCAAATTTTGACAAGTGACCATTAGTGATGTTTTGAGACTTATATTTGATAAACTAAACCCATCTTTTTGACTTAGAAAAGTACCTAACACAAATATTTTTGACTAGATTTAGGTAGGATGAAGTGACAACATCCCTAGACTAGCTAAGGCACAAAGCCAAGTGATATTTCTCTGAGAAATAGGCCATATTTGGACAAAAAAAATATTGTATGATAGAGTTGACAATGAGTTGTGAAAAAGTTATTTTTGAGCTTAAACAACTTATGTTTCAGGTTGATTGTTGAATATTTTTAGACCAGAATGTTATGCAGATAGTATAGGACCTTATTTTTCAGCAGAGAACAACATGGTTTGCAAACAGTAAGAGTAATTCACATGTCTCAATCAGTTGGACAAGGGACAAAGAAACCTTACCAACACACAATTGTGATATCAAAGAAAATTCCTACCAATTCTAATGAGATATTTTATTTGCAATAACATTGACATGGGTCTATTCACTTTCAAAAACATATGCCAAGCAAGATCTACCTAAGAGTCATGATTCATTACTTAATAACTTGGCCCACACTAAGTTCCCCTTCACCTCCCACCAAGTGGTTTCCCACAAGAGATATTGGCTCTGTCATGGAGATGCCATTAGCATAACTAAGGGGACATAGATGATGAGTGTAAAATATTGGGGTGATCTGAGTAATCCGCTAGGACCGATCCTTGCACCAAGGTGTTGTGCAACAAAATAAGGTAGCTTCAAACCTAGAGGTTGTTTGAAAGGGCTTTCATTCATAGTACTTCTCTTGCATCCAATTACGAGACACCTTGCCTCATGGAAAGTAACATTCCTCATAGCTACAAGAGAACCTTAAGAATTCTTACCTAGAATTTTTCTCATGGTCCCAATCCCATAAGTACTCACACTAAGAGAAGACAAACACTATGTCTATCAAGGTTTTGTGTCCTTGATAGCCTTGAGTTTATAGTGGGTCATAATAGCCTCATTGTCTTGTCCCCACTTGGATCACTCCTCTTGATTGCTCAAGATCAGGCCCTCTAAATGTTTATAGACTAAAATAGAATGGATCCACTCTCAGAGGTCAAGATTTCTGATTCACCACAAGGGTAAAGAGTATACTCTCCTATCCCAATTGCTTCCCCCAAACATGGCATGAAGCTCAATTAGCCCCTTGCTTTCAAAATCTAATGGTGGGTCAAGATTTTTGATTCACCACAAGGGTGAAGAGCATACTTTACTACCACCAAGAGATCCCAATCACGAGTTTTATGTGCCTATGAAAGATAAATACCTAGCAATATTTCCACACACAAAAACAAGGGAAATACAAGCATGTGTTTGTTTGGTTTTTATTCTTTTAAGCAGCCCTACAATCAATCATTAGTATCCTTTTTGCATTTGAAGCTTTGACATGTGTTCTTTTAAGGAAATTTTGGCAAGAAATTTTATAGAAACCCTACAAAAAACCAAGTTAATGTACCAAGGATAATAAATACTGAATGTAATCCATGCAAAAATTAGTGTTAGTAATTGTAATAAAATCAGAGAATTGAATCAACACAATCTAGTCTTCAAGAAAGCACAACAGGATAAAAACACTATAGGAAGCAACAAAAGCATTGAAACAAATCTCAAATGTGCTAAAACAGAAACCCAAGATGCAACAAGATATGCAAGATGATCAGAAAGCTGCACATAATACTTTTTTCAAATGCACTACAAGAACCTTCAAATGCAGAATAGAAACTTGCAAATGCACAACAAAAACATTCAAATGTGCAACATAAACTTGCAAATGCACAACATAAAGTCTCAGATGCACAACAAAAAGTCTCAAATAAACCATAGAAAATCTCCAATGTGCTACAAGAAATTGCAAATGTGCTAAATAAACCTTCAAATGTACAACAAAAACTTGCAAATGCATAACAAAAACATTCAAATGCGCAATAGAAACTTGCAAATGTGCAACAAAAAATCTCAAATGTGCAACATAAAGTCTCAAAGGTACAACAAAAAGTCTCAAATGCACTACAGTAAGTTGTAAATATGCTAAAACACTTTAAACTACATAAAACACCTTGCATAAGGAAAATGACATGTAGAGTAAATGCTCTGCAAACGTAATCAAATGCACTGTAGAAATGCTCAAAAGTGATGTTTAAATATTTAAATGTGTTGCAAAATGTATCACATGTGCTATAAGAGCTTGCAAATGCATTGAAACCCTATTGATGAAATTGTCACAATAACATCATAGAGAACTGAGAATTAGGCAAAAGCACTACAAGATTAATTAAATGCACTAAAAAATTAAACAAAAGTGCTATTTTAGAGTTCAAATGTGTTGCATGAACTTGTAGAAGTGTTGAAACAAAGTACAAAAGCATCAAAACACCAAACAAAAATGGTATTTCATCTATAATAGTAGAAAACTAAAAAAAAATGCTAAATGTAAAAGATGTAGAGCTAGAAATTGGTTCCAGCCCCACGATGGGCACAAAAAATGTTCAATATAAATGTGCACCACTCTAAACCCTTTTATCCAAGTGATCCCATGAGTTGGAATGCTTGAATGGTGATTTAGAGCTCCCTATCCATGGAGTGCAAAGAGGTGTTTTGAGAAATATGAATAGCTCTCAGCATAGCCTTTGAGACACAACCCTTTCTAGTAAACCATGTAATGGGAGGTTCTTGAGACCAGAGCAAGAATGCAAGTGTCCAAAAGAACTCTCAAATATGCAATGCAAGTATGATCTATGATAAAATGATATGCACAATGCAACTAGATTAACAAAATGAGAGTATTACAACAACCATTCTAGTTAAGCTAGGTGATTAAACTATTGCAAATGTGAAAGATACAATACATGAATCTAAGTTAATATGCAATGGTGATGAGAGAATTAAACAAGAAATGAGAAGTTCTCCAAAAAGTTCCAAGAAGTCTATCAAGAAGCCTACAACATAACAATACTCAAGAAGTGGATCCTTAGATGAGGAGATAACTCTCCCTTTTAAAGATGTACGGACGTTTGAGATCAAAATAAAGAGATAAATGATCAAGGGTGGGGGTTTACTCTTAACATGATCCATGTGCAAGATCATTTCCACCAATGAAAAAGAGTTGACTTTTGCATCTCCATGTTAGACACAAAGTCTTTTTGTTTTATTTTCAAATTGGGGAAAGTGCTTTATGTGTGCAACTTAGGATAAGAGGGTGAAAGGGGTATTTTTATATAATTAAAGGGGAATATTTTCCTTTTAATTAAATGTGAACTTAGGATATTATAGTCAAACTATAGGTTAAAATCAAATAAATTGATTTTTAGAAATTTAGTTTAGGTAAATAATAAATTAATTTAGCCAAAATGCTAAGAAGGGGGCTAATAGTTTAGATGACCATTTTTAGGTGATTACACTTTTTAGTCTTTGAATGGACTATTACAAAGTAATTGGTAAAATAATTGCTTGTTCTTAATAGAAATTGAGAGATCTATATATACAAAAGAATGAAATGATGTTTCCTTAGGAAACAATTGTAAAGAATATAAACTTTCTATTCTAGCTAAAAGAAAGTTAAAGAAAGGTAATAGATAACCACAGACTAACTAATATTAGAAACATTCTAATATTTACAATACATTAAAAATAGATAACCATTAACTAATAATAGACCCTCCCTTAATGGTTAATCTATCTACAACACAAAGATGTTTTCTAAATTTGAAAAACTTAATAGGACCAGGAGGCTTGGTGAGAACATCTTCAGTCTGATCTATGGTAGGAACATACTGCAAGTCTATTATCTCATCTTCAACCAGTTGTCATAAATAGTGACATTGAACATCCACATGCTTTGTTCATTCAAGAAATATTGGATTGCATGCTAACTTGATAATACCTTCATTATCAACAAACAAAGTGGTCATTCCTGTTGATGCCATTTGTATATCCCCAAGCATCTAATGAAGCCAAAGAACTTGACAACCTACCTTAACAATCCCTTTGTATTTAACCTCTATAGAGGAGAGAAAAAAATGCCTGCTATTTCTTACTAGTCCATTTGACATCACTTGATCCCAAACTAATCACATATCCAAAAGTTGACCAATTATCATCAATAGAGCCTGCCCAATTTGAATCTGTGAACCCATTAATTCTAGGATTAGAAATTTGAGAGTAAAAAAGTCCATAATTTGAAGTGCCCTTCATATAATGAAGCACATAATTTCTTGTCATCCAATGATCAACCTTGGGAGCTATCATAAAGCATGAGATATAAATGACTGCAAAGCTAATATCAGGCATAGTAGAAGAGATGTAAACGAGGTTGCTTACTTGT
The DNA here is from genome assembly GCA_028749045.1 of Cupressus sempervirens. Taxonomy (NCBI): domain Eukaryota; kingdom Viridiplantae; phylum Streptophyta; class Pinopsida; order Cupressales; family Cupressaceae; genus Cupressus; species Cupressus sempervirens. The sequence continues at coordinate 375,101,017 of CM053785.1, forward strand.
TGGTTGTATGTAATATCATCAATGGGAGGAGGATGAGACTTGACTATTAACTTGAAACCTTTCTCCATGGGTGTAGATGTGGGCTTGCAATTGTGCATACACAAAAATAGGATCCCTCACTATTTGGACTAAGAGATGAATATACTAGAAGAATGTTGCCAAACCTCAACACCTAGGCAATACTGTATGAGCCCAAAATCAATCATATCAAAATACTGGCATAAATTTTGTTTGATTCTCTAAATTAAAGATGTTGAATTGCTAATGATGATGAAATCATCCACATAAATAACTATACGAATGATGTCACTATCAGTAGTCTTGATGTAAAAATTTGAGTTAGAGAAGTCCTCTAGAAGCCTTGATCACCTAGCCACTTATGAATTTATATGTAGCATGCCCTAGGGGCTTGCTTCAAGCAATAGAGAGCCAATTTCACTAATCTAAGAACCTAATGTTCTTTACTAGAAACCTTGAGACCAGGAGGTTGTGTCAAATAGACCTCTTTCATGGATATTACCATTCAAAAAAGCACTCTTGATGTCCATCTAATGGACCTTCTAGCCAAAATGTGCTACCATGTCTAGGACTAATTTGATTGTGCTCATCTTTGAAGTAGGAGAAAAGGTCTCCTCATAATCAATGCCACGATGTAGAGAAAATCTCATTGCACCTAAATGAGCTTTGTACTTATCCAAAGTACCATCGAATTTGTATTTGATTTTTTAAGCCCATTTGCAACCAATGGGTTTCTTCCCTAGTGGAAGATCAAAAAGGACCCAGGTGTTATTTTTTAGTAGGCTTTGGTGTTCAGATGTCATGGGCTATTCCTAATCTAAAATTCCTTTAGCCTCAACATATATTTATGGTTCAAAAAAACTGTGAATGTTGGAAATGAGAGAAAAAATAATAGACTCTATAGGTTTTCTCTTTTTTTTGAACAGTTTTCCTATCAATGAGCTCATCATTATGAAGATCAAAAAGTGCCTTATCGCCCCACTTAGGCCAATGAGGAGAATGACCAACATTAGTACCAGGAGATGCTCCATGATAGGTTCGTATTTGTATAGGAATCACTAGTATAATTGGAGCTACAGGAGTTGTTAGAGCCCTCCCATCAGGTGGACCTAATGGAAGCCTAACTCCTAAATCACAAGCCTTTAGAGATTGTTTTTTTGGATCAAGAACAAGATAAACACATGAATGAATGGTCCTTTATTCTTATCAAAAAAATACATCATGACTATACATGAGACAAGATGTCTCAATGTTGATCAAGTGATAGGTTTTGTGAAGACTACTGTATCAAAAAAGAATGAGTTTCTAACTCTTGGTATCCAACTTGTTGAGTGTTAACTTATTTTGAGCATAACTTCTTTGGAACATGTTTGTGTTCGAGCATGGATTGAGCCATCTCGGTGATTGTTCTGTTCCAACAATCAACTACACTATTTTGTTATGCTGTGTGAGATGTAGTTAACTAGCCTTTGATGCCATGAGTATCCAAACATTAGAAAAAAATTCCCCCCATTGTTTAACCTAAGAATAATAATAGTTTTCCTAGACTTTTTTCAACTAAAGTTTTAAACTTCTAAAAGGTTGGAAATGCATCTTATTTTTGAGAAAATATACCCACATTTTTCTATTGAAATCATTGACGAACAAAAAAACACATGGACCCAAGAATAGGAATTTCCATAGGGCCACAAATATCAAAATTAACAAGATGAAGTACCTAAAAAGCTCACCTTGAATCACCACTAGTGAAAGGTGAGCAATATTTCTTCCCAACCTAGCATGCATAAAAAACTCCAAGCTGTTGAGTTTGAATCTCCGGCAAACCAAGGACAAGTTCTTCCCAAAAAATCTAAGAAAGATAATGCACATTTAAGTACCTATACTGTTGATGCCAAAGTGTGCTACTAAGAGATCACCGAGAAGCCATATCTAAGTCTTGAGAATCACCATCATTGGTAAGGTAGAAAAGACCATGATCCTTAAGAACCACTACAATAATTGATCGAGTCACACTATCAGTGATGGTGCATTGATGTGAACTAAAGGTGACATCCAACTGTGGAGAATTTCATAATAACTGACTAACTGAGAGTAGATTTTGTTCCATCCTTATAACATAGTACACATCAAGGAAAAGGAGATTCCTCTTAGTAGACTGAATCTAAATGTCATCTTTGCTGACAACTATGTACTCTTCTCTACCACCAAAAATAACAAAATTTGAGTAAGGCTGGTAGTCAGCGAGCTAGTCTCTGCAAAGGGTGAAATAATGAGAGGCACTTGAATCAATGTACTAGGAAAATGACTTCACATGATCTATAGGTCTTTTATCCATGAAGGCATAAAAGGAAGACTTTGTCTTCTTAGTGTGCTTAGCACTATTTTCTTTGGACTGTGAACCCAATTTCTTAGATTGTGTAGCTAAGAATTTATGACATTCAACCTTCATGTGACCAAACTTGTGGCAATAGTTGCATTGATTTTTTTCTTTTCTTTTGGGAGCCTTCTAAAGTTGGAGAAGAAAACTTCTGCTGAAAAGATAATTGAAACTTGCCTTTGTCCTTCTAAAAGGATTTAATAGCAAATTCTTTCTCTATGGAGGTAGAGTTACGAGTACTATTGATTTTTTGTTTCCACTGATCTTACTAATGCAAAAGTGTGCATAGATCCATGAATTTCGTATCAATACCAATAGAAGTGCTATTGAGAGTCTTGATAAAGTTTTTTGATGACTTGGGAAAATTTTTGAGGGTTATGACCACAATGACCTCTTCCTCCATCTTGCATTCAATGGCAAGAAATTGATCATGGATTTCCTAAATCCTATTTAGGTGTTCCTGGAGTGATTTCTACTCATCCATAATAATAGAAAAGAGAGTGATCTTGAGAAAGAAGGCTCTACTTTTGTTTGATGTCTCATGTAGTTTCTTCAAATGTTCCCATATCTCAGCACTTATTTTTCTAGATGGAATATGAGGGAGCTGATCATGAGCTATGGATAATTAGAGAAGGATCAATTCCTTCCAGTTATTGAGATCACATATATCCTAATTAGTACTAGTTGTAGTTAGATTCTTTGTGACACCCATAACAATTTGATCAGTTTTTTGATATTCAAAGATTTCTAGTATATGTTGCTTCCATGTACTATAGTTTTGACAATTGAATTTTGAATTGTTCTCAAGAAGAATATTTGTCAGAGATGCCATAACACATTTTTCAATGAAAAATGTGAAAATCTAAGAAGGCATGTACTTCAAGGAAAAAATAGAATACTCATAAAGATTGAAGGGGTACCCAAAAGAGAGCTCAAAAACCCCAAAAAGAATATGTTGTCAGTTTATGGATTCACTGGTTAAAAAGTTGAGCCATAAAAATTGAGGCACCTAGAAATATTTGAAAACAACCTAATTTAGCTCTCAAAAGAACCCACCAAGAATATGTACAATATTTTGAATCTGGTACTGAAAATTAGGGTTTTGATAAAAACTCTAGCTAGCTACAAAAAAACTCTAAATAATGATAGATTAGGACAAAATAATTGTAGAACTAGACCAAAAAAATGGTGGAATACACACGCAATGTCTATTGTTTGAGATCATGGCAAGTTTATGAGGAAAATAAGCAAATTCAGACTTTTTTTTGTGTTTTAGAATAGAGGAAAAAAATTGATGCCCCTAGAAATTGATGTGAGCTAAAAAAAAAACTATGGGAGATCTCTATTTGTAGAGAGGTGCAATGATTTTCCAGTGACAAGCCAAGGAAATTGCGAGTTGTAAAAGTTGTGTTTTTGTAGATAATAAAGTCATGATTTTCTTGTGGAAGAAATGCCAAAAAAAACAACCATGAAATAAGGACCTTCATTTTTGTATGGTAACAATTTTTGTGCAAAAAAAAAAAGAATACTGATGGCAGTATTTTTCAAACAAACCCTAGTTCAAAGAAAATGTATTAGGAAAATAATTTCAAAAATAAGGTCTGATAATTTCAGAAAAGAAATTATGATTTTCAAAAAAATAAAAATATCGGCTCTAATACCATATTACAAAGTAATTGGTAAAATACTTGCTTGTTATTAATAGAGACCAAGAGATCTATATAGACAAAAGAATGAAACGATGTTTCCTTAGGAAACGATAGTAATGAATATAAACTTTCTATTCCAGGTAAAAGAAAGCTAACAGATAAATATATACTAACTAATATTAGAAACATTCTAATATTTACAATAGATTACAAATAGATAACCATTAACTAATAATATACTCTTATCTATTATTGTAATATGGATGACATAGTTAATTGTTATCTATGATGAAGATACATAAATATTTTTTGTATCATCATAATTTGGATAAATCATTGCATATTAAAGGTGTTTGGATGGAACTAAGATATTAAATGATGAGGAAGAAAAGGATGATTATGTTATTTGTGAATCACAAATTTTGATGACACTTGTGTATGTTAAACATTATTGTAGCACAAATTCCATTACTTCTTTAGCTTTTCTTGGTTAGCCTTCCTCATTGCTGGGTTGGGTATCTTTTATGTCAAAAAAGATTCTAGGGAAGCCCAATAGCTTTGTGGTAGGGTGGTAACAAACTCCTACAATATTCTCACCCTTGTGTTTCCTGAGAAGGTTTTGGAGCTCATTTTAGCTTGGTTATCCTACTTAGACCATCTCGCTATTTTGGTATCCAAAATTTGGTATATTTATTGTTAAATAATAATTAAGAAATTAATGTTGACTGGTCAATATTCAAATGAACTTGACTCTTGTAGACTTTCCACATTTTATGGAAATCATTTATGTTGCATTGGTTTTGTAGGGGCAGTCTTTACAAAATATCAAAGATTGTCTTCTCTACAATAGGTTGAAACAAATTACAAAGTTCTTAGAATATTCTATGCTAAACTACAATGAAATATATGTGATCTTAACAATAAGTTTGTAGTTTGACACTTGTTACCACTTAAATAAATTTCTATAATATGCTCTTGTTCATTCAAAAAAAGGATTGCATGAATTTTATAACTCTAAAAATGTTGTACAAGTCTCTAAAAACATGCAACCTAATGTGATGACTAATAGAGGAAAGCATACCTTTGTTATGTTATTTATTTTAGTCTATTTTAGTGGTTGCATAGCCACTACCATTCAAACTAGGACGAATTGACAAGATATATCACATCTAATAATAATTAATACCCACTTTAATAGATCAACTATTTATTCTAACATATTTTTCTTTCTAGAAATGAATTGTTGTTTGAGGAATAATGGAGGTTCCATACAAAAACTAGAGGTATTTTCAAGTATTTATCTGTGTCCATACAAATTTCTTATTACTTTTTTTTTAGGGGTTCGCATGTCTTTTCAGAAGAATATTGAAAGTCCTTTTGGAAAAAAATGGAATATTTAGTGAGGCTAAATAATTTCATGGTTTCTATAGGAGCCTGCACCCTCTTTAGTTGGACAACAGATTTTGGTAATTTAAGGAGGTTCCTAGAATGGAGTTATCGGTGAAATGTTTTAGAAGACTTTATCCAATGGTTCATAAGAGTTCTTCCAATAGCGATGCCATTTTGTATTATTATTATAGATTGTGTATCTTCAATAATTTTAAGCTTATTAGATTCACAATATAGGATGTGTTAGTTTGTTAGCTTGGACAATTGTTCGTCCACATTTAATTATTTAATAAATATTTATTTTACTAACTAATTAGTTAGAGTAGGGATAATTATTTGTTAAATAATTGAACCTCTTTTAGAAGCAACAAAAAATCAATTTTGTTATTGGTTGTTGGGTTACTTTTAACCTCAACCATCGATTGAGAATCAATCTTGGTCATTGGTTTTCCAATAGGAGTAGTATAAAAGGGGATCAGGGGGCATTTGGAGAACACAGGTTTGAGAAGCATTTGTAGTGTTAGCAAATGATTTTTTAGTGATAAAAAATAGTCTTGCAGCAATAAAGGTGCAATGATAGCATTGTGATAGTAGTTGGGACTATTAGTGGGAGAATTTGAGAGATTGTTAGAGGTCTACTAGTAAGAGGCAAGTAATTTTGTATCTCTTGATTTTCTAAAGTTTAATATAATTCCTCATCCATGGAACTAGTTTTCCCTTAGAGGTTTTTCTAGGGATAGTTTTTCCAAACATATTGTGTCATTATGTTGCAATTTCTGTATTTTTAATTGGTGAAGTTGTAGTTGTGTTATTTTTCTATATTAGTTATGAATCAATTTTTGGCAATTAAATAATCATTTAAGATAGCAAATTAATAACTAGTGAATGAAATAGTAATTTTCACATGGTATTAGAGCAGTGTTGAGGGTAGAAAAGTTTTTCCATAGGAAAGACATTAAGGGTTTATAAAACCAATTTTGATCTCATTAGATTTATTATTGCTTTTATCCTTTGAGATGCCTTCAACTAGTTTGAAAGATTAGAACATATTGGATGGTGCCTTGAATTTTGGTGTTTGGAAGGGAATGGTATCATGGATTATGTTAACAGTGTTGTATCTATACCTACAAATGTAACAAAAATTGAATCATACAAGAAGGATGATGCCAAGGAAAGGAGGATAATCCTTTATGGTGTCAAGGATCATATTGTTCCACATATCTTAGAGTTAGATACAATAAAGGACATGTGGGATGCCATTTTGCATTTGTACTAGAATGATTCCACCAATAGAAAGTTGTTTCTCAAAGAGAAGTTGAAGGATATCCAAATGAACTAGGGAGAAGATGTCACAAGTTACCTCACTAGACTTAGACTTTTTAAGGATGAGTTAGCTATTGTTGGAGATATCCCCAGTGATGACAAGCTAGAATGGATAGACCTAAATGAGTTTACTAAGAAGTGGGGTGTCTTTGTTCAAGTTGTTCATAGAGGAGACACCTTACCAAGTTGGGATCGACTATGGAGTGATTTCACTTAGGAGGAGTTTAGACTAAGTCTTTTCAGTGGGGCCAACAAAAGTTAGAAAAGTGAGCTGGAATAGGAAAAAGTTTCCCTAGTGGGGAAAGGGAAATCAAAGAAGGGGTCTAGTAAAGGACCAAATTCACAAAGTGAGAAGAAGAAAAGAACTTGTCTAAGATTAAATGCTTTGATTGTCATGAGTATGGTCACTATGTTAGTGATTTCCCACAAAAGAAGAACGGAAAGAAGTAGGTGGCAACTTTAGCAAGTGCGTAAGAGATCTCTAATAGAATGGAAGATGAGTTTGCACTTATAGCTTGTATAAATAGCTCAACCTCACAATATTTTTTGTATATTGATAGTGGGACATCATTTCATATGATAAGATTTAGAGAGTACTTCTCCAATTATAAGAATGAGAACATCAATGTCCAGATTTATATGGTAAACTTGTCCAAACTCAACTCAATTGGAAAAGGGTCTATTCAACTTTAGAGGGAGAATGGAAAGATAATTCCACTTCATGATGTGTTGCATGTGTCGAGCTTAGGTATAAATCTAATTTTCATATTTATCCTTTTGGATAAGGGGTATATTGTACTCTTTAGAGGGTCACATGTGCTGATCAAGTAAAAGGATTGGAAGTCACCCATAACTATTAGAGTTAGGAGTGGTCACCTTTATAGGTTACTCTTTGATACTCCTAAGGCACTCATGAGTATTAGTAATTGTAGAGATCTTGGAGAACTATGACATAGGATGATGATCCATATTCATCATGGAGCACTTAAATTTGTTTGTGATACAGTGACATGTGTTCTAGAGGTGAGCACAAACCATTATGATATATGAAAGTGATGTGTTTTTGGTAAGTTTATGAAAGCATCTTTTCCAAGCAGTGACAACAGATCTAAGGGTGTTCTTAATCTAGTACATTCAAATGTATGTGGACCAATGTTGAAAAAATCTCTTAGAGGATATGAGTACTATGTTACTTTTATTTATGGTTCCTCCAAGAAGACCTATAACTACTTCTTGAAGACCAAGGATGAGGTTTTCAATCACTTCCAATAGTTTAAGGCTCTTCTAGAGAAGTCAATAAGAAGGAAGATATAAGTTCTTCAATCAGACAATGGAGGCGAGTACAAAGGAAATAACTTCTAGGAGTTATGTACTAGAGAAGGAACCAAGAGAGAATAAAATCTTCCTTATAATCCACAGTAGAATGGAGTTGCTAAGAGGAAAAAACATTCTATATCAGAGGTAACAAGGATAGTGCTACATGACTAGGACATGCCCTACTACTTATTATCGGAGGTGTTTAGTACAATAGTATACATAAAAAATAGGGTTCCACACAAGGTATTAGGGAACATAACACCAAAGGAAGCTTTCATAAGGAAGAAGATGTTGGTCACTTTAGGATATTTGCAAGTTTGACATATAATCATATTCCAAATGATACACATATGAAGCTAGATCGTATTGCATAGAAAGGATACCTTTTTGGGTATACTAAAATCTTAAAGGCATATAATATTTTTATTCCAAGGACCAAAATAATTATTGTGAGATGTGATGTCAAGTTTATGGACGACAAGACATTTAGAAGGTTTAGAGATTTGTTAGCAAATGATCAGAGTGAGCAACCAATAGAAGCTCCAAGGGAAAGTAAAGGGAATCAAAGCTCAATTACATTTAGTAGTATGAGTGTAGGCTTAGGTGGTGAAGATTCATGGGATATGGAGAAACCAATACAAGAGAAAATTCATGAAGAAGACATAGAGATTGATATTTCATCCTTTACAGTTGGCATAGAGAACCATGAGGTTCATGATACACAAATGGATACTCTGGAGTTTTTGGAAGTTTCTAGGAAGAGTACTAGACAATGGAGAAAACCAACCAAGTTCAATAACTATGTGGCATTATTTAGTTAGTTGGTAGATAGTGAGCCTTAACATTACCAATAAGTTTCAATTATACTTATAGTGTTGTTTATCATTTAATCAAAAAACTTAAGATAGACAATATAACCATCCACAGAAGGATAAAAACAATATGTATCTCATGGAAACCCAATTAGGGTGAAAACCATGGTGTGAGAACGATGATCAAAAAATAACGTACTCTTCTAAAATATGCTTTATTAGGAGCTTGCATGATTAAGGGTTGCAAACACTGTTAAGTGTACCTTGTTACATAATTTCAATTTAGATGTATTAGGATCTTTACTTTGCTAGGAGTAATGTTGTCAAAGGATTTTAATACTCTAATATAAGAATGTCACCTTGTTACAGGTTTTATAATAGACTGATTAAGGCACCCTTTCAAGGAATTAAAACTTCTATAGTGGTAAGAAAGTAATATAAATAAGAAAGTGATAAGTGCTTTGCATTGTCTTGAAATATTAGATTCCAATGATTCTCTTTAACACAACTACATACCATTCACTACTCTCCTTCTCTTCTTTCTCTATTCTGATAGCTTTGCTCCAATACCAACCACTATTCCAATCTCTCTCATCCTCCTTTTTATCCTTTCAAACCCTAAACCTAAACTTTATGATCTCAAAGACATCTTCTTCATTCCTATAGAAACTTATCAAACTATCCCATAATACTTAACCTAGAAACTTCTTCTTTACTTTCCAGCTTAATCGATAAAATATAACTTCCTTGGTGAGTTTCATGTCTCTGATAACCTTCTTCTCTCCAATAATATAATCTATCACTTGAATTGTTCTCATCTACCATTCTAGCTATTGCTCAATAAGGTCCCTTCCTTCTATGCTTCTTGATTCCTCAATAATTTGTAATAATGATAAGATAACAACATGGAATAATAAGTCAATAATTTGACATCAATGAAAAATAATATTATTGATGAATAAACAATTTATAGCTCTCTGTATTCCATCAATAGCTTGTGAATCAATTATACCAACAATATCCTCCTTTTGCATTGATGGCAAATCAATTAGCAATATAGTCCCATTCCAGACAATTGATCTCCCCCATTCAAGATGGTCTATCTTTCTATAGCTAAATTGTTCAATTTTTCCTCTATTCCAAACTTCTCCCATGCTTTTGATTACCAAAATTCTCCCCTTTGAAAATGATTCCAAAGGTGTCATACATTTTCCAAGCTTTCTCTAATCGTGATGTTCAAGCATTCCTATTTTCCTCATTAATCCATCCTTTGAGCAATCTCTATCTTCATCAGTCCATGTGATAAATATTACATTTAGTTCTTCATGAACTAATGTACACTACATTTACTTACTTGACTTTTGATAGGGGAAACACCCATAACTTAATCCTCAAATGCTCAAAGCTTTCCCTTGGTAATGACTTGGTAAATATATCAACAACTTATTCTTTGGTAGAAATGTACTCCATTCTAACTTCTTTATCTATACCTTCTCTCTTAGAAAATGATACTTTATTTCTATATGTTTTTTTTTGAATGCATTATCTGGTTCTTAGATATGTTGATAGCATTGGTGTTGTCACAATGTATAAAAACAAGATCTTGTATCCCTTCTAGAATTTTTTTCATCTGTAAAACTTGTTGTCAATTGATTACAACTACCACATACTTTGCTTCTACTATTGACTGTGATCTACAATTATTAGTTTTGCTGATCCATGCAACTAGTATTTCTCTTAAGAAAAATTCTCATCCACTTGTGCTCTTCTTGTCATCAATATTACCTCCTAAATTTGGACTTGTAGAAACTGTCAAATCAAATCTCCTTTCTTTTCATACCATAAAATGAAATCTTGAGTACCCTTAAGCTATCTTAATATCCATTTGAGAGATGTTAAATGCATCTCCTTGGGTCATGACAATTTTCTTACAATAATTCCTATAGCTTGAGCTATGTCTGGTCTACTATGAACACCAAAATATAACTTCCCAATAATTGATCTATACAAGGTTTCATTCTCTTCTTTGGATTCATCTTCTTTAGACAGCTTACAACTTGTAACCACCAATGTACCAACTAGTTTTGATTATTTCATTCCAAATATCTTCAAAATTTCTTTTATGTATTTTGACTAAGTAATTTAGATACCATTTTTCATTTGTTGTACCTGACACTACAACATTTGGGGTCAAATTGCAATGACAAATTGTGAAAAACTGCAACTGCAGTATGATTTGTTTGTGATTTTTTTTTTTTTTCCAAGTGTCCTTGATGCCATTGTTATACCATAATTGACATCATAATTATGATGAATATGTGATTATAAACCAAAAAAAATAAAATATGACATTAATCATTCCCCATTTGATCGATTATAGAGAGCTATGCACAAAAGAGTGTGGAGAGCTTCAAATGAGGGTGGAGATCTTTGAATGAGGGTGGAGATCAGTTGCAAAATAGTGTCGATCTAGGATTTTGTTATTGTGATGCGCCCTTTCTCTATGATTTCGTTTTCATGTTGTGCCCTTTCTTTGCATTCTCCATGCACAAAACACTAACAATTTGCAAAACCATGCAATTCTAGAGCGAAGCTTTCAGGTTCAAGTGGAGATTAATTTACATATGGTAAACAACACAATAATATGTGAGAGCATAATGATATTTTTGTTGGAGCTTCCTTTTACATAATGCACATATACATTCTAATTGAACCCTAAGTTGAGAAAATCATATACTTAATGCAAGTCATTTTGAGATTTATTTTATTTTATCTGGCTTAGTGAATTGTGGTTGGATTTAGTGCATTTAAAAATGTTAGTTTTTTTTAGGCCAACTAGAGCCATAATAACAAGTATTATCTAGGATCTTCTTTTATCTTTGATTCATGACAATAGTTGCTTAGTTATCTTGGAAATTAACATAACAGTTCCTTGCATCCATTTTTCAGTTTGCTTGAATATTCAACCCCAATTTTTTTTGCATTGAATGAATTGTTAGTATCAACCCAAAGCAACAAAAGACTATTATGCAGAGCCAACTCCAAATATTAGAAAAGGGACATCAATTTGTTAAATCTGTTTTAGGAATAATCCTTGTTTGAGAAATTTATATTGAAGCTTGCACAAACAAGCCATCCTTGAGCTTTGTTGAGCACTTCAAATAAATTCACTGTTGTTTAGTTGGTAAGATTTTTTTAAGCCACTAATTTTTTATACGACACAACATATAGAAGGTTGAAGTCATTCTTGTTTGCTTTGCATCTATGTTGATATGTGTAAATTTATTATTTGAGTGTGTGTTAAATGTTTGTTGATTAAATAGAGGCAAGTTCTTGAGGTATAATTTTTTTTTTCTATTTAGAACATGCATCAAAGAATGAGATAGATGATACATATGTATCAACTAATGAAGCACACTAGTTAGCTCATTTTTGTAGGTTATTGCTACTAGAATTCAATATTTTTCCCCAAATTTATATGTAATGTTAAATAATTTTAAATTTATTGTAAATATAACCTCCAAAACATTTAGTCATCTATTTAATTAGATCCAACCCTCTGAAAAAAAACACTTAACTACATTTTTGAAACACAAGTGACACTTCTATTTATTACAAATACTAACACATCTTGGTAGATTCTAAATCATTTTATGAATAAAACTAACTTCATTAATCCAAAACCAATAGCATGTCAATATCATCACAATAAAGGTACAACCACATGATTCATAAACTTGTAATTAAACCCAAATACCTCATTTTCAATAGTCTAGTGACTTAGACTTATTCTCATCAAAATATCAATGCTTTATTCTACTTCTACACTGGTAGACCCAAAATAATATATCTCCACATACAACTCACTCAAATACTTTATGAGTTACATAGTTAATATTATATTTTCATATTATTCCTTCAAAGGATTTCATCTATGATTAATCTTAAAGCATATTCATAACAATAATTTGGAGCTCTTAAAACGTAGAATATGATTTTTAGCTACAATTCAACTATTTTCCTTAGCACATGGTGATGCCAATTTGACTTCATTATGTCTTACCATATTAATTTATCTCTTCAAAGAAAAAACTCTATACTTTTAATTTATCTTCAAGTTCAACATTGTTCTACATTTCAAATGCATGCATCCAATGTAGCAATGTACTCAACCAATACTTATAACTAACACTTTACATTGATATTAGTTATAATGAATCCAATTTGGGTGTATCATCAAATCATTAATATACATTTGAAATTATAAAATTTTGAATGATTACATACTAGTAATCTCCTACACATTCAATACCAAAAACATCACACAAGTTGATCCTAGAGGTGATTTCCTTGGAAATTTACCTCCACATCAACCAACAATAATACCACTCATCTCATGCATCTAATAAATGTCTTTCACCCCTTCTATAACAATATGAAACTTTGGCTCTAATATCAAATCATGGGGAGATAGAGCATGTAAAATAGATAAAGTAGATAAAGTATAAAGGGTGTTTCCTTCAAAATATTTTCATTGCACTTACTTCTCATTCATTGATAATATTTGGTTTGATACATAATATTTTGTATTGGCCACTTGCATGCTATGACAAAGGGTAACACCACCTTTACCAACTCATATCCAAAAACATAACAATGTGGAGATAAAGAGAAGAGAAAATATTTTACAAAGCATACATTAATACTTGAAAATCCTTACAAATTCTCCAACATGAGAGAACTCTAATTTATTACAATATGAGAAAGCTTCCAATATAAGATCTTAGTAAATGAATGACCCTTTTCTCTTTTTTTCCCTTCCATTTTTCGTCACTTTCTTTGCATCATATTATTACTTGAACTCTCAATGCCTCTCCTATTTAGGATTACAATGACTAAATATAACTAATTTAGAAAAAAAACATATTTGTTTCAAATACTAAAATCTCTCTAGCTAATCCTATTTAAATCTTACTATGATTTGGTCCTAGAATCTCACAAGTGTATAACAAGATAAATTCATTACAATGAACTCTATCCATCTAGACTTGTGACTCATCCTCTCTAGAAATTAGTCATCAATATAGAGGGCACAATTATTTACATCAATAAATTATAATTTCTCATTAATGCCAAGACAACATTTTTAGAAATTTTCCCTCCAAAAGATTGATGACTTGGATGCTAGGATGCTCCTACATTACATAGACGATCATCCTACCATTTATTTTATTTCTCAAGTTTTTGAAGGCCATTTTTTAATGTGGAATGGTGGTTGAACATATTCAAACATGAATTAGGGCCTTCTCAAGAATGTCATGATTGACTTTATTTCTACTTAAGTTGTGGAGAAAATGGAATAGATAAGTTTATGTATATTGAATTCAGATTGATTTTTTTACAAATTGATATAAAGATTGAATTTTAGAAGGAAAGTAGACTATCATTTTTATTTTATATTTTTAATTAATGTTAGGGGATTTTAGAAATATGATGTACAACTTAATTAAATTAAATTTAATATAAATATATACATGCATGCATACATACATACATACATACATAGATACATACATTACATGAACACATGTATACATTCACACACACACACACACACACACACACACACACACACACACACACACACACATGTATATGTATATATATGAGCATTTTCAGAATCCAAATAATAAAACAATAACACCCATTCAACCCATACTAAGTGACTTCCCTCAAGATCCTACACAAGAATAATGCAAATTGGGAAAAATGGGAAGAGTTCGCAAGAAATTTTACAAAAACATATCATGGAAAATATTTTTAGAAAGAAACAAACCCAAATCAATCCTTCAATATATAGATAGTAAATGGAATTTTAGGGCTATGAAATCCTATTAGATTGGAAGATAAAAGAAAATCTACAATATTAGAGAATTCAAAATGATTAGACATAAGTAGTTGCAAGTATGATGGTTATCAAACTTGATAGAAGGAATTGTTGTTAGACTTGATGTAAGGAATGTTTGAGCTGCCTAATAGCTAACCAAGCTTGTATTATAGACAATGGTTTCTAGGAATTTGTTTAAGGGGTGAGACAAGTTTAACCCCATGCAATATAACCTATTGACTAACAAGGGTTCAAAGACATGCCATTCTCAGGAAATGATTTTTTTTTTTTTTCTAATGTACCTAACAACAAGGCTTTTGAATTTATTTAGAATGGTTTTAAAATGATATTCCATGTAACATAGAAAATAGAGGAAGTGTAGATGAATACAAATGATCAGTAATACACTATTTTGATTGGTGAGAATACATGTTTTTGGTACAACTTTACATCATTTGGAAGAATCTCTGCAACATACCATTCCTATGGCATCCATTTTAGGCTCTATATAAATGCAAAATATGATGTTTTTTGAGCTTCATTCAAATAATGTACATTTTCTCTTTATTATATGTACTTCTAAATATCTGCCTCTACAATATCTAAAATCAACTTCACATTGTGTTGTAACTTTGGCATAGGTGTTTGATCCTTGATAGCTTTCATTTAAGCATTCAAGTTTTCAAGTTTGGTCAACACCCACACTTGTGGACCTCTCATGTCAAGCACTTTCTATACTATTTCAACACCATGTTCTTGCTTCTAAGCTAACAGTTCTTTAGGTGCATTTTCTTGTAAAACATTAATTTTGTTGAACAATTGTAAACTCTTAGAAAGTGCATTGTTGTTTTCCATTAGCATTAACGAGCCTCCCTTGAACAAAATAAAAAATGAAGAGGCATAAATGAAACACAAATTAAGACATTTCCTACATTGCACACATATCTTCTCTTTATGTCCCTAAGCTAGACAATAATGTCTATTAGTTCTCATCAACAACTAAGATAATTAGTTCTCTACCACTATCAAAACTTATAAAGGGGAGAAACATAGTCCAAATAAGTAACCAACATAAAATGGGAGTTGTGTTGATGTGGTAGATAGAGATATCAATGGAGCATATTTGTAGGGGTGAGATGGGTCGATCATTGTGTGAGAAATGTGATGAATAGGGATGAAATGCAAAGGTGGGATTTTGAGAATGAATAATGGTGAATTTGAGTGAGGTGAGGTGAAATGCATTTTCTTAAAATTGTTTTGAGTTTTTCAACCACTTATGAGTTTAATTGAACACCATATTTAATTCTACCACTTATGAGTTTTCAGTAGGTTCTAAAAGAGCAACTTGTCCAATAATTTTGCCATCTTCAAAACCATATGTGCAAATATAAAAATTAAGTACAAAATTTTCAATTTTTTTGTAGATATACACATTAATTACACCAAATTTTTTTTTTGAGACCATATGTGCAGATATAAACATTAAGTAAAACATGTCCAATATTTTTGTAGATATAAACATTAATTATACCAATTATTTGTTTCAAAACCTTATGTGTAGATATAAAAATTAAGTACTATATGTCTAAAAATTAAGTACTATATGTCTATATATATATTTTTTGTAGATATACATATTAAGTACACCAAATTTTTTCTTTCAAAACTATATGTTTAGATATAAACATTAAGAACACCATGTCCAATTTTTTTCAAGGTTTTCTCTCTAATGTCAATGTGTACGTTTAAATGGTTATCAATGGTAGATCTAGCAAGTATAACCAACTCAATAAGGGTACACAAATAAATTATTCTTGTGAAGAAGGATCATGCTAGATAATAAAAGGGAATTTGATCAAAATAGGGAGACAATCACTAGATTATTGTCTGACTTTCAAAGAGAAGGCGATGACAAATGTTATTGTCCTTGCAAGAGTTGTAACGATTTAAAGATAAGAAAAATCAAAATAGCTAAGAGACGTTATAGGGAGAATGGTCACATTGAAGGGGGGTTTGATTATAATCCATTGGTAAGTTGTTTGTTATATTGTTTTCACAATTAATATACATATGAACCACATAATGGGGGTTTGATAAAGACATTCAAGGGGGCTTTTATTATCATCATTTTTATATGGGTTGATCTCCCCAAGGTAGTACATGATACAGACCACCACATCTCAGAGGAACATGGAGGTGTGAGTATTGAAGGATAAGCTCATGATCCCACAGAAGATGACAATCATGCACTAGAAAACACATTTGAAGATGATGGTACAAATGTATTGATCCATGACACATTTGGTATTGGTGTTGTTGTTGCTACTGATAATGATGATGATTATGATGAGGATGAAATTGAGGCTACCCATGATATACCTCTGCTTGAGAAGGCAAACCTGACCCTTTACAAAGGATCCCAATCAACTCTTCTCTTTTTTGTATTGTTTTTGGTGAATTTTAAGGTTATGAATGGTTTATCCAACATAACAATGTCATGTATGCTAAGGTTTTTCATATACGTCATTATAGTCTATAAAAACTAAAACATGTACCATTAAGATTGTTCATACCAATGACTTATATTTTCTTGTCATAGATTGATAGGTGACTATTTGTTACCACCATCAAATGTTCTCTCTCACTTGTATAGAGAATTATGTGCCACTATGAAACATATTGGAATGGAGTATCAAGAAATAGAGGTTAGTCCTAAGATCATGTTATTTATCATAAAGATAAAAAAAATTCAATAGAATGCCCTGAATTCTATATGAGCAGATATTGAGATGATCAAGTGACAAAAAATGTGCCTCGTAAGGTTCTTTATTACATCCCTATTATTCTATGTCTTAAACAATTATTCAGGTGCAATAGCTTGGCACAATTTATGGATTACTATGCACACAATAGAAGTCAAGATGTAATTATTCAAATGCTTGTGGATGGTTCAAAATTTATGGACATAGAGGAAAAGTGACCAGAGTTTAAAGAAGAACCTTAAAATCTCAGGCTTTCTCTAGAAACTGATGGTGTCAATCTACTTGGATAGATGAGATATGTTTACTCAGTGTGGCCTATTTTTTTATCAACAATAAGTTCCTTCCTCCATGAATGCCAATAAAGAGGGAGCACATTATGTTGGAAATGATTATTCTAGGTATTTTATTATTATCTACATGTAATTATAAGTCTTCGAGTGAAATGACCATAATAATCATTGGATGTTGTTCATTCAACTAGGTAAGTGCTAAGTGAAAGATATGAATGTATATATTGTTCCTTTTATCAGTGAGTTGCTAGTGTATAGAATGGTTTCACTATGTATGATATCTCTAGACTAATTGGACAAAAATACTTTTAATTCCATGTAATGCTTGTGTAGACAATTCATGATGCCCCAGGGTTGACACATTTCTATAGTATGTTATGTTGAAATCTAGTTGTATGCAATAATACTAATTCTAAAAATTAATGTATTTAATCCAATTGTATCATTATCGTGTAGGTCTTCAAACAAAGGGAAAATTTGCATGTCCAATATGTGGTCCAAAGATGAAATCTCATCATTTCAAAATTTTAAGAAAGTAGGTGTTTAATGAGTATAGACATTTCCTCCACATAAATCATAAGTATTGAAGTGCCGAAAAAATTCTTTTCAATGAGAAAGAAGAGACTACATAAAAGCCATGAAGAATGACACCTCACCTATGATAGTTGGAATATAATAGAATTCAAGGTAGTATCGCTCCACCTAATGGTTTATGTTTAAAAATTATATATTTTGATTGTGTTATGTTAGCTAATTATGTAATTGATGATCATGAAAGGTTGTCAAGGCATCATTAAACACCTTCCAAAGGGACTAAAATGTTACCCCAGAGAATTTAGTAGGTTTCCCTACTACAAGTAACTAAAAATTGTGTATTTTTTTTATACTATGCATATTGGAAAGAATTTAATAGATACACTATGGAAAATATTGGATGGAAGGTGTGACAAAGAAAAACTTGCCAAAATTTGTAGTCACATTCATTATTCCAATCATGCAATGAAAAATGTCATTGAATCAAATAGTAATGGAGATCAAACTAATGCAAGTAACCTTGGTTATTAATGAAGCAACAAAGTAATGCCATAAAATAAGTCATATGAAAAATTCAATTTCCTATAGAATTTTCTATGAATATAATCAATCTCATATCAAAGAAAAATGAATTTGGGCCGAGGCTGCAAATGTATGATTGACATACCTTCATTAAGGTAAGTCACATTCTTTTGTATTTACAATATATTTGTGAAACTATATTCAGTTTTCATTGTATTACATTAGAAAATAATGAAATGACCAATTGACAATTGTTGTAGTATGTGCTACTAGACAACTTTGACAATGATATCAAACAAGTGATATATGATCTTGGAAAATACATTAGGTAAGTAGTGATATTTTTTCAATATATAAAACAAGTAATATATTGTAAAGTCTCATATTTATATGTTTTTTTGTCTTGAATTCCTTATAGGTGGTTTTCATCTAAAGAAATCCATAAAGAAGATATAAATTATTGGAAGAAAATAATTCATCTACTAATATGTGAAATGCAAAAGTATTTACCGTCAACCTTTTTCAATGCACTAGAACACTACCTCATGCAACAAGTTGAGGAGATTGAATTGTGTGGACTTGTACATCCTAGGTCAACGTGGATGGTTGAGAGACACTTGAAATTTTTGAAGGGTTTGGTTCAAAAAAGAGCATGTCCCGAGGGTTCTATGGTTGAGAGATATATGGTATACTAGATAATGTTATATGTTACTCAATATCTTCCTAATCTTGTAGCAAAGACCCATATAGATTGCATTTGGGATCTCAAATCCATTAAAAAATTTGAAGGGGAGTAATTGGTGGGGAACGGTAGATTTAGGAAAGTGAAAGGTAATAAATTATGAGATGTTATTGTAGTTAACTAATTCTTAATCTTAAAAATAAATTTGTTGTAATTCATCTATTTACTTTTGTACAGTTGCTAAAGAGTGGGATGTAATACATTTTTTTATTGAAAACAATCAAAGATTGGATGACGGTATGGATTGAACAATTTCAACATTTTGCTCATAGATTAAAATGAGAATCCATGTCTTCATTGGTTATACAAGCTCATTGTAATGGAGATTTTAATGTTACACAAAAGAAAATAGATTTAGCATATGGTTTAAGATATCTCCAGGTACTTATAAGTTTTTTAATCAACTGTATATTTTTGAACTTTTGATGCAATAATTTATATATGTTTGACATTATTGTAGGTAAAACACCACAAGGCTATGTTTTAAAATGGTTATATTTTTCAAATCGAATATTTTGTTGACACAAAGAGAACTTGTGATTTTGGGATAAGTATAGTCTTCCAGGTGACCAATATTTCATCTAGAAATGACTTACATCCTTGAGAATCTTAAAATTGATACTATGGCATTTTGGTTGATATACTTGATTGTGACTTTAATTCCTTCAAATTAGTTCTCTTTGTTGTCAAATGGTACATACTATGACTCCATCAAAATGATCATGATAGAATTGTTATTGAGCATGAGAATGGATTCCAATGATCAATACAATGTTGTTTGAGCTAGTTGGGGATGAGCCCTATGTTCTCTAAAGCCAATGTGAGCAGGTATTTTACTTAGAGGTTTTACATAAATTGGGTTGGTAATTTTTTGTTAGAAATGATCCAAGAGGAAGGATGATAAATCATAATGTGATGGAAGAAGAAGATACTGAGGAAGAGGAAGAAATGGATCACAATTCAGAATTAGTCAATGATGCTCATGATGCTCCTAATGTTGCTATTGATCGCAATGATGATGCTTCTACTAATCAAAATAATGATGATGATGATGAGGATGATGATAATGATGATGATGATGATGATGATGATGATGATGATGATGATGAAAATGATGATGACCATGATAGTGGGGTGATGATGTCATCAACGATGATGATCCTGATGATGAGATAGATGGAGAATAATACCAATGACAGGGGGGTTTGATTAGCTAACATTGAATGGGGGTTTGATTATCAATGATAAGAATGAAATGTAAAATTATGTGATCAATGCCTATACCATTCAATATTGGGTTCTTGATAGATCAATGATTAATTTGATTAACTTGTCATGTACCTTTTAATATTTATAATTCATATGTGATGCTAATATTCAATATATTTTTGAGCACAATTATCATAATTGTTTTAGCTAACATAAGACAATTGATTTATAGATGCAGAAACTTGAAGCCCTTTCATGAGCATCCCACATAGTCTCATGGATCATTAGGTATAAGTCAGTACACCCCATAGAGACTACTGTCTTTTACCATTTGTAAAATATCTCTCTCATTGCCACCTATCTCTCTTATTTTGTGGAGTGTAGGTACCAAAAAATAGGTATTTTTTAGATTTGTCTTCCTAGAGTGAGGAAAATGTAGGAATGGAAGAAGAAAGTGAGACATTTAACATGTCTAAAACAAGGAGATTGACTCGAGGTCAAAATATCAGAAAGAAATTCAATAAGAACATTATATTTTTCCTTGCTCAAGGGGGGTCATGTTCTTATGATGGTGAGAGTGAATGTGACTCTAATGTGCCCTTTAGTTACAAACATTTACAAAAACAATGGGTCCCCAATGAACTTCCTCCGATAATTACTAATTTTTGTGTTGGAGATAGGATATATCACATATAACCATTCTCATTACATGGTTTGGGCTTGCTTTCCATGGATGGTATAAAGATCTCTTACAACAAGGTTGTTGAATTGATGGAGTATGTCAGGCCTTGCTATGATTACAACAGTTGGATGCAGATTGTTATATAAAAAAATATATGTGGAGGAATGCACTCTCAAAAAATTATATAAAACAAAAATTTAGTGAATAAAGTAAAAAAAAAAAATATATATATTGATAGAAGGCCAAAAGCATCAAGGAATATTATAGGTTTTATAAATAGTACACAACCTACGTCAACTAAGAAGTGATCCAATTGCATATTTGAGGCACATGAGGAAATCATGTATTTGTATGTGCAATAAAATCAATATGTTGAGGCAAAGAGTTTCTTATTGATTAAAATTTGAATCACATAGATACAAAAAAAAGGTACTATCATGGGCGAGGTGGTACATACTATGTACATTTAAAATCAACTCCAATCAATGAATCCAACACACCATTAATTTTTCTTATTTTTTTGGCTAACTTAGAATAATAACACATGTGTTTTAACATGTCTCAATGATTTTTTTTTGAAATACATGAGTATAGTATGGATCAATAGCTACACAATACACATGACGACGATGGTTCTCATAGGACTTCTTCTTCCCAACAGGTAAAACTCATTGTTTTTGTACAAATTTGATAAAAGAAATATGTTGATGCACATTTTTTTATTATGTTTTATTCTTCACTACTATTTTGGATTGGTTTTAAATACAACACTAACAATATTATTCTCACAAATGAGTGTTGATCATGAAAAGGGAAAGGAAAAAGTTTAGTCCACAAGGAGCCACAGGATGAGAGGGATCAATTCATTATTGATTTTGCGTCAGCTACTGATCCTATGGCTCTACTACAAAAGGTGCTTTGTGTACTATCAAGAGCATTAAGGTGATTGGCATCAATTTGACCTCAGACTCCTCGAATACATCAAATAGAGGATGAGTTGATGCACCTAATCGAGACTTATATAGTAAGTATTAATGTAGTTTTTAGTAAGAAAAAAGTTCAATAATGGTTTTTATAGTATACTCTTTTATATATGTCATTAAATAAAATGCATGCATTATTTTTATAGAGGATGTTGAATAGGTTAAAGGGCCATGCCCCAGATGATGATACTTCAGGTGGTTCAAGTATACCACATGTTCTATCCTACACTTGAGTTTTGCTCGAATAATATTTTTTTAATAGCTCTAACAATCTTGTCTTTTTGTGCTCTAACAATCTTATTTTTCAGCTTCTACCATTGATCCTATGTTCACTACAGTATCTACTACAACGAATAGAATCAAAGAGGTAATGTTGACTGCAATGTCAATGACATGTAGCATGGCCACAAATGCAATGAAAACACCTATTGGTAAGTAGATTCCTCTTTTTCTCTCTCATTTTTCATGTGTTTATTTCACTTGAGCTATTATTTATTAGGGGGCATTTTGTAATATTGGATTCATTTTATCCAAGAGGTGATGAGGACACTCCTAGATGTACTCGTGTTAGATGTACTGGAACACTAAAGAATTGTGATCAATTTCCTGTGAGTGATGAAGATGGACTTCTTTGTTGAAAAATAAGATTGTTGAAGTTATAAGAATGTGGAAAAATTATTATTTTTTCATTGATGTCAAACCTGCTTCTTTCTAGTGAGACAATTTCTTACTTTGTTCAGAATGCTATTTTGTTTGATTGATGAAGAGGATTTGAAAAGAAAGGATAACAAGAGTACCTAAAGAAAGGGTGAGTTATACGGTATATAAAAGGAGCAGTAAGACCAAATAAGACATTGATGATATAGTGTATTGTTTATCTACTTAAGGCTACAATGAAAGGATACACAAGAAAAGAGTAGAAGAAGACTATGTAAGAATTGTGTCTACCAAGCTTAACTAAGCAAGTAGTG
The DNA here is from genome assembly GCA_028749045.1 of Cupressus sempervirens. Taxonomy (NCBI): domain Eukaryota; kingdom Viridiplantae; phylum Streptophyta; class Pinopsida; order Cupressales; family Cupressaceae; genus Cupressus; species Cupressus sempervirens. Next base: position 375,124,484 of record CM053785.1, read on the forward strand.
GGAGCCAAGTGATGTTACTTCAAGTCGAGCAAAAAATCAGTATGTGTCAAGCAAAGTGAAGAAACAATGTGTGTAGAGAAAATTAAGTATGTGCCGAGTGCTAGTAAAAGAAAATATGTGCCGAGTAAATTTTAGTGGATGCCAAGCAACCTAGTGTTGGCCGAGCATTTAAGGCTAGTTGTTGCTGAGTGACAACATCAAGAGTTTGATCAAAGATTCCATGAATCTGAACTAACAAAGTTGATTTTTTGAATTGTGTGAAGCATGTGGAAGATAAGCTTGATGAGATGGTGGCACATAATTCAAGGTAAACCATTTTGAGATGAATCTAAGAAGGATTGTAAGAGAATTTTCTAGAGAAAGAACAAAATAGAAAGATTGTTAGATTTAATGAATCTTACCTAACCCTAGAGAAGAGTTAGAGGAGTGACGATAGACATAGAAGAAGTTTAATGGTATTGCATCATATGATGGCTCAAGGAATGGATTTAAAAATGGAATATTAAGCATGAAGGCTTAAGGAGGTGAAGGCTTGAAGGGTGAACAAGCTATCAAAGATCAAGGAGATTCAATACGAAGCAGAATGGAGAGCTGAACAGTGATCTCATATCTACAAGCGAGTTGTTTCGTTATCAGATCAAGTCCCACTGCTACTCTCTAACAATTGTATCAGTCTAGATAAATCCTTTGGAATAAGGTTGACCTAACAACCCTAAGTAAATCCTTTAATAAGGTGAAATTCTAATGGAATATTCTAAAGTCCTCTAATAAGGCTCACTCCTAACAAGGTGATTGAAATTCTTTAACAAGGTCAAATCTAACAATGTGCATTGTTACCTTTAATAGGGTTGGCTCCTAATAGGGCTCATTTTAGAAGAGTAAAAATTGGTAGCATGTTACTAGGGTTTTTCCCAAATTGGGTTTCCACATTAAATCCTTGTGTCAAATGTGTGATTGAATATGTGATGTTTCATGTTTACATTTTTGCAAAGTTGTTTTGACCTAGGACAGTAACATACAAAGTTTTAGATATTGGATGATTTAATGGATTACATGATATGGATTTATGGGTATGAATCTATTAAGTGTTGAAAAGCTTTATTTGTACATTTGAACCTTGGATAATTGATTCACCCCCCTCTTAGTTATTCTAAATATTCCAACATTCCCTTGAGAGTAGTCCAACTTCCAGGTACTTTATAGATTGATCCTTTCTTTTACTATACAATCTTATATTAATAATCAAATGCACCAAACTCCATTGTAGTCCCTTGCAATAACTACTAATCCCATTATTATTTTGCAGGGAATAATCTATTTTATGAAAAATTTAATGATGAATGTTTGTGTGAATTTGGGTTGACCATACACAAATAGTATCATATTTTGATTTCATTACTAGATCAGGTTTCCTTTGATCAATTTCTTCAAGTAAATTAAAATGTAACTTTGATTAATATATGAATCTAACAATTTTTTTCTTTTCTTAAAAGGAGGAATTTACAAACTAAAGAGTTAAAGGATAAATTGATTCATGCCATGACAACACTTTTTGGACCCAATGTCTTTCAAAGACTTAGTCTCCTTGAGAAAGTGGGCCAAGCTTTGAAGTATGTTAGGTACAACTACAGGATCCAAATGCAAACCAACCCTTATTATGAGTGGTGCCCCATATTCCTATTTCCAAGTGAGAGAATCTTAAAAAGGATGCCATTGAGAAAAGCACAAGATATGGTGGAGAAATAGTACCACCCGAGTAAATAAGGTATGTCATAATATTAAGAATGAAATTATGTACTAATTACTCTTTGTACTTTTGTGATCTAAAATATTTCAAACTTCACATAGGTTTCCTAACACATCAAAGTGAACCGACACAAGAAAATAGAAGTATAGACAACATAAGCTCAGCTCAGGTGGATATTCAAAACTTGCTACACGAATTATAAGTATAATTAAATGAAAAATTATATGCAAATATTTATAAATTGTAAACAATTTGGTCTTGATGAAATTGATTACAAAAAAATTCATGACACCAAGAAAAAATGTAGCCCTTGGATTTTAAATAAAGAAGTTCTAAAGATGACAAGAAATTAGCCTACAAACAAGGCTATATAACTATGGCTGAATGACTCTGAGAAATGAGCGCACAAGGTTCTTCTACCAGATCTATTGATGAGGTAAATAATTCAATTGATTTTTATTTCAAATTGAATACTTTAGTAATTATTGTATTTGATATTAAGTTCTAAAAATGTAAGTCGTTATATTTGTTTTAAGTAAGGAAACAATGATTATATATTTATTTAAAAATTTAAAATGAATATATATATATAGAAATGAATGATTAGAATTTCTCAGTGTTTTTTTGTATTTATATGTATATATTATTTATGAATGCAATAATTATTTACATTGGATTGTAGCCTGCCAATCCTGATACACTAGCCGAGAACCATGAAGGTGTCAATTCAAATGTGCATTGTAGTATTGAAGGTATATATTTTCTATTTGGTTTTTGATTTGCTAAATTATTAACACAAGTAAATATTTAAAATTGAATTTGGGGTATTAATACAATTTTAACTATAATATGTGTTGGGATTAAGAAATCATCTTGTATTGCAGTTGTAGGGGATGTAAAGGTTGTTCCTAATGAGCGTGTTGAGGTTCAAGCTATCGAGCAAGATGATGTAGTTGGATAAGGTAAATCGTGCTACAATGTTCTTTGAAGTCTCAATTTTTTTAAAACTTAACCCTTTTATTTGTTATTACAGAGGACCCACCTTTGCAAAGGATAGAAAGATCATGTCCACGGGTGACAAGAAATGCCAATGATGACATGGATATGCCTCTGCAACAATATAGGGAAGAATAAAAAAAGAAAAAGACAAAAGAAAAAGATTCACATTTATGTAAATTATTTGATAACAACTTCAATGTTTATGTCTAGATCTTTTAATTATGTTCTATTGAATGTTCATGTGAATGTTCCAATGAATGTTATGTTTTAATGTTAATGTGAATGTGTTGATGAAACTTATGTGTTAATGAACGTTATCATGTGATAATTCATAAATGTTACATTTTATTAATAGAATGAATGAATTTTAGATGTTAACAATGAATTTGGATGTTGGGGGCGTGGGGGGATGGGGCCAAATGAGCTTCCACCTTTACATGGTTGGCCCTGATTAGTAGAGAATATTAAACTATTCTCGAAACCAAGCGAAGCTCAACATTTACCTATGATTGCATGACAACTAACTATGTCAATCTCTTGGTTTCAGGAAATGCAGAGGCCATAGTTCAATATGAAATATCAATTCATATGCATACGACATTAGGTGGAGCTGAAAAATGCAACAAGTTTTCATTTTTGTTAGAGGACTTTAATTAGGTTTGCACTTTTGTAGGTTTGGAACCTTTTTTTAATATATCTTTTCAAACGTATCCACATGAATATGAATATTTTAAAAGAAAACTAATTCTATTCTCTAAGAATTTTAGATTTTCTAAAAGAATTTGTAAAGATCAAAACAAATGACTACTAATGAAATTGAATACAATACATCTACTCCTAATTTATATATCATCAAAGATCAACACAACTCTCACTATCATAATAAATACTACATTCTTATGATAAAAAGATATACTAAAAAAACTCATGTGAGTATTGAGTCTCTATTATAAATATCCAAAATAGTGAGCTCTTGAATTCCTAATTTGTTGAGAGGGGACATATAAAAATAATACTATAAGTGCATTATTTCACAAATTTTAATGGGGCAACATAGTCAATTGTAGTATTTTTCAATATAACCATCCTTGACATGTGTAACGTATAGATCACAAGAATATTGTTGAGTAGCTAGACCCTTTTCACACTCCAAAGCCTCTCCCCATCAAATTCTATCAAACCATCCATGTCATTCACTATATAAGGACAATAAAGAGCACTGAAATTGACAATATAAATAATCTCCTTGAGTTAATGTATGACACAGAAATGATTCTTCCTTAAATTCAAGGAGTCATCTACTCTAATTACAATTTATCTTCAAGATGACGAGATGTTATGTAAATTTCATGGACAGGAATTCAATCCATTATCTTTCCTCTATGATGTTCATACTCTTCCTTTGCATAGACTTGGCTTTTTATGGTGAGGATCTCTACATGATTAGTTTTGGTTTTGGTTTCATAAAAATTAATTCTAAGGTGAATATCTATATATTTTAATGAATATGTGTTGGTTTGATTAGGTAAATCAAAGTTTCCAATTAAATTTTCAATATACCTTTCTTCCTCTTTTGTATTAGAATATTTTTTCCCTTAATTCCAAGACCCAACAACAAAGGTTATGATTGACTGATAGGCTTGAAGTTGTGGGCCACCCTCATGGTCTTGGGTTTGATTCGTTCTCTAGGTTCAAATGGTGAGAGTGGCTTGGGCCCAACTATTCTTCACTCATGGGAGACTAGTCTTGTCCTAAGCTCACACCCACAACTGCTATCTCATCCACTCTCGTAGCTAACTAGTTCTTATGTATTCTTGTAGGTGGAGCAGCAACAAGAGAGTCCATATGAGTATGCTATGGAAGATTGGGTGAAAACTTACCATCTCTAGAGGAAGTTGTAGGCATGTACACCTCCAATAGAATTGGCAAAGTGAGAATATATGATGTTGATAAGAAGACTCTCATTGCATTCCAAAACAAAGACATGCAAGTAATAGTGGGAGTCCCAAGTGAGGACCTTCCTAACATTGCATCAAGCCAAGCCACTACAAGGAAGTGGGTTGCAAACAAAATTCAACTCCAATACCCCAGAATCCTCATAAAATACATCTCAATGGGGAATGAAATACTTCTTGATACACCCTACACATCCAATCTCTTCCTTGCCATGAAAAAAATCTACAATGCACTCCAAGCCATCAACTTACATAACCAAATCAAGCATATTCATGTTCATATTCTTTGAAGTGAGACTTCTCTACTTTGCAATGCTTGTAGTGCATTTTCTGTTTGCTCATAGCATCTGTAACTGTTCTATTGGAAATTAGAAGCATGTTGTATCCATTACTTTTCCATTTAAGTTATTTTCCTTGAATAGTAACTAAGTTGAAAAAAAAAAAAACATTCTCACTATTTTGACTGAAATCATAATTGAGGTCAACGTGGATGATAGTGTAGGCCTTTTATATAATTGTGCCTTTGGATATACTAGTCACAGTATTGGTTTGGTATTGCTCCAACAGTACAAGTTCACTTTCAGATGGAAAGTTCACCCTAAGTTTATCTTAAGGGGGTGTTAGAGTAATAAGATATTGCATTATTAATTAAATCATTTTGATTTAACTATTAAATCACTCATTATCTCTAGTTTACTTAAGCTAATCTTTAGGCATATAATAATTAATTTTTTTAAAAATTATTATTATCCAACCTAGGATATTTACTTGTTAGGGTTTTTATCTCATTTATAAGGTCGATCTCTCTTTGTAATTTATTAATTCACTTTTGATAATAGAAATATCTCTTTTTGCTCATAAAAAATGTCTCATCTATGGATCTGGGAATTCCAGCCTCCATGGCTTTTGCTTCTCTCTTTCTATGATAGGCATTTGCATGAAGGTGATTCTTGGGAGCTCTAGGGTTGATCTTTCATCAACTTCAACATGGTATCAGAGCTCTAGATATTCATGCCCCTATTTTGTTAATTAAAGGTTTTGGCTTGGCTTTTAGATTTGTGCCTTTTTTTGAAGGGTTTCATTTTTCATAGTTTTTTGTATTGGATCTGAGGGGGGGGGTCACTAATTTTTGTGGTGCACTTTGAGCCCAAATGGACATCAATTTTGAGCTTAGAGCACCCAAAAACCCCTATTTTCATATTAAATATGTCCAATATGGACATAGTTAGAATCAAAGACAAAAATATTGCTTTGAGATTGGGCACATTTCTCGAGGCAATGATTTTGTGATTTTTAGCACAGATATCAAGATTTTTTTCTTGAAAAATTAGGATTTTTGGCATAGAAATCTAGATTTTTTGAAATGAAATTTTGAGATTTTTGACACGCAAATCAAATTTTTTTGGTGTACAAATTGAGACATCTTTGGTATGAAACTGCTATGCTTCACGAGGTAATTTCTAGTATTGGTGGGCATGCTCTTTGAGACATTTTGGCATGAATCTTGACATAGTAATTTTTTTCAATTTTGCCCTTCCAACACTTTTTTGACCTACATGTGATTTTTTGGCCATAACTTGCTCATCTGGACTTTATTTTTCACAAACAAGATATCACTAAAAAGCTGGGTCTGTGCTCATTCTAGTGGTGCAGGTTATTTTTAGTTTTGGGGTTTTTTGATGGCTATTTTTTCTATCAAAGTTATGAGTTATATTTTTCAATCCATGAGACATATCTTGAGACATTCTATTTTCCAAATTTTGCTCCAGGCACAACCCATTCAATTTTTTACTTTTTTTGCATTCTAGTGGATATCTTGGTTGTTTTAGGTCTATAGATCAATTTTCTTTCTTCGAATGATTTTTCATTGGTTTTAATATCTCTTGTATCAGCCTTATTTTTGTTTTGATATTTTTTGACATCCTGTTGTAGTATTTTTGTAAACAAACTAACATAAAGTGCCACTCTATTACATTTTAAGATCTTGCACATCTTTGTGTTCTTTTGTACTCACACTATATTATAAAGTGCCTTGAGGGGTTTCATGTTGGCCATATTCACTATCTTCCTTTGTTAAGTGACCATGATGTTAGCCTCATGATGTGTTGATGACACATGCCATTATAGGTGTTTGTATTTCATTTGCACTCTTGATGTTCCTAGTTTCTCTTTCTGTAGGAGATGTTGCATCTAGTTTCAGTTTTCATGTCTTACCTCTCAGTATTATAGGGTGTTTATGTTGGTTCTATTTCTTTCTTAATTCAATGGAGTGAGCTATGTATTCAATATTTGATTCTATGTAGTAGGCAATTGAAGTGGCTAGATACCTATGCATTTTGGTGAGATGCATCATTTATCATATAAACATTCTTTTATTCCTATTTTTGGAGGCCATGAAGATGCCTTCCATTGTTGATTGATCAGATCTTTAGACTTAGTCTTCTCTACCTAGTCATGTTCTATATAGTGGAGGTTCTTTAGATCAACAATTTGGTAGTGTTTTCAGCTTCATGCTTTAGTGGTGTTCTTCATGATCATCTTTTGTTGATATCTTCTGGTACATTCCCTAGTTTGGAGGCTTCTTTAGTCCTTCACTAGCTCTTTCCAACATTTTTTTCATCTCTTTTTACAGTAGGGTTTTTCCATTGTGATTTTTCCTATTTCTCCTCTTTTTAGAGATTTGGTTGTGCTTGGGTAGCTTGTCAAGCCTTGTTGCTGAGACCCAAATTTACTTTCAGTAGTAGTTTCTAGGTTTCTAGCTACTTCTTAAGTTTATCTTAGTCGGGTGTTAGAGTAATAAGATATTGCCTTATTAATTAAATCATTTTGATTTAATTATTAAGTCACTTGTTATCTCTAGTTTACTTAAGCTAAACTTTAGGCATATAATAATTAATTCTTTTATTAATTGTTATTATGCAACTTAGGATATTTACCTGTTAGGTTTTTGATCTCCTTTATAAGGATGATCTCTCTTCGTAATTTATTAATTCACTTTTGATAACATCAATATCTCTTTTTTCTCATGAAGAATGTCTCATCTATGGATCTAAAAATTCCAACCTTTATAACTTTTTCTTCTCCGTTTCTATGACAATTATTTTAATGCAGGTGATTCTTGGGAGTTGTGGGGTTGATCTTTCATCAACTTCAATAGTAAGAGCTATTTCAAACTCTCGCCATATGAGATAAAATTGCACCATTTTCCAACCTCCTTTGATAAGGAAGTATATGAAGAATTAGCTTAGTTTATGGGTCTAAGACAATGATCATCTCCTAGAAATGTGCAACACACAAATAAACTACTTGTAAGAAAGCCCATAATATCAGAGAAGAAAGAGACATGTAAACCCAAAAAAACCAAAGATGTTGATACAAGTAAGAATATCTAAGGCCTTATAAACACTTTTTTCCAATGTTTTAAATGTAGTTAAACATATTTTTTATATGGCTTTTGGGTGAAGAGTAGAATTGCTCATGATTTTTTGCTGTTTGGATGACATTATTCTTACTCGACTATATCAGATGCACTCCAAAATTTAGTGGTTAATGCTTTTTAAGTTTTAATGTCATGTTTATGAATGAAAATTGGCTACCTAAGTATGATATAAAATGCAAAACAAAAGCTAAAATGTAAACTTTTGTGGGCATAAGAGTTCAGCCCTCTATAAATAGCATTACTGTGGGTGGGGTTGCATCTATAAATTGGTCACTATAAATAGCATTACTATGGATGGGGTTGCATCTATAAATTTGTCACTATAAATAGTATGATATAAGAAGCCATGAATATGAACATAAACATGAACATGCATTGCAATGGCACACAAACAATATATCTTTTTAATAATTTAACCAGTCATCACAATTGCGACGGTCCAAATTTTGACGGCTAGCCATCCCTTGTACAACACATCTATCACGACATCACCATAACTGCAATAAAAAGATCCGATGAATAATCGTCTTGAACATAAAATCTTGTCCCTCCCTCTTTCCAAGTTATGACAATTTCAACTATTGCCATTACAACAAATGCCCTCACTATCACAATTTGAATCAAAAAAATGTGATGGCCATTTGACAAGATCCAATTTGTGGTTCTGTCACTAGGGCGATAGGTAAATGTCACAATTGTGATGGCATGCTGTTGCAAAATGGGTCCAAATGTAGTAGTTTGAATTCCAATGGAAATCTTTATTTCTCTAATCATTGACATTTCAAACTCATTCCTCATTTCTTCTAAAAATTATCTACCTAATATATCATCTCATCCAAATATTATATCATCCATAAAGATTTCAACAATTAGAAATATATTTGTGTTTTCAGTTGTGAGATATAGGTTATAGTTATCACTTGTTTTGACAAATCTTATTTTAATCATATAAGTGTGTAGCCTTTCATACCATACTCTTAGTGCTTGTTTCAATCCATATAAAGATATGTGTAATCTACATACCAGATCCTTTTGGTTTCTCAATGCAAAATTCTTCTTCCAAAACTCCATTTGGAAATATTGTTTTAACATCCATTTGATAGATCTTTAGTCCTTTATAAGCTGCATAATCCAATAATATTCTTACTTCTTCATGTCTAGATATGGGGGAATATTTTTTTCCATAATTCAATCCTTCTTCTTGCACATAGCCTTTGTAGACCAATCTTGCTTTGTTTTTTATTACATCTCCATTTTCATTCAACTTATTCCTAAATTCCCACTTATTTCCAATAACAATTTTGTCCTTAGGTCAGGAATGAGTGACCACGATTAAATTCTTCCTTCATAGCTTATTTCCAATCCTTACCTTTCAAAGAATCTTTCACCATTTTGGGTTCTATCTTCGATATCAAACATGTAGAATTTCTCACTCTTAATTGACTTCTTATTGATACTCCTTCATTTCTGTCTCCAATTATATCTGATAGACTATGACTGATTTGTATCTTCTTTGGTGTAATAAGTTATGTGTTCAAGTTTTTCTCTTTGGTTTGTTCTTTTCAAGGTGTTATCGGTATACCATTATCAGTTTCATCATTTATTTGTTGTGTTCCTTCTTTCTTAGGCTCAAAATACATCTGTTCATTATAGTCCTCTAGTTTCACTTGTTTTGTTTGTCTTCAAATTCAAACATCTTTATGCCTTTATTTTAGTTGAATATCTCATAAACACTCATTCACTTTTGGTGTCAAACTTTCTATTTCATTCATTTTTATTTATATAGCACTTGTTGCTAAATACTCTAAGGTAGGTTACATTTGGCGTTCTTCTGTACCATATCTAATAAGATATCTTATTCATTCTTTTCTTGATTTGTATCTGATTAAGAGTATAGACTGTTGTACTAATTACTTCTCTCCAAAGATTGTGTGTCAAGTTGTTTTGACTTAGAAATGTTCTTACACACTCAACTTTGGATCTATTCCTTCTTTTTGCAATACCATTTTGTTGTGGTCATGGTGTTCTTGTGCCGTTAATTTCCTTTTGATTCCATTTTATTTATAATACTAAATATACCTAGTTGATGTAAACTCGCCTCCTTTATCTAATCTGAGACACTTCAAAGTTTTTCTAGTTTTTTTTCCACTCTAGCTTTGTACTTTCTAAAAATATCAAATGTTTTTTATTTTTCTTTTAAAAAACTATATAACTAACACTATCTTTGAATAATCATCAACAAAATGTATAATAATCTCCATGATAATTTTATGGACCAATAGGACCACAAAGATTTGTGTAAACTAAATCGAACAAATTTTGCATTGACTATTATTTTCTTAAAAATATTGAACGATTCATTTTCCCTAATTGACATTCCTTACAAATAACATTTTCCAATTTTCTTACCATCGACATTCCTCTTACGCTTTTATTCTTGTTTACTTTTTCTAGATTATAAAAGTTTGTGTGACATAACCTCTTGTGCCATAACCAACTTTCTTCAATTTTTGTAAACAAGCACTATCCTTTTGATGTATGCAATTTGAAAAGATTGTCATTTGTTTGTTCACTAGTAGCTAGTAGTTTTCCACTTTTCTCAAATATTTTGCATTTCCCATTACTAAACCCAAATTGAAAGCCTTTGTTATTCAATTGTGAAACACTCAAAAGATTGTACTATAAACCATTAGCCTAGCAAACTTCATCACATACAATATCATTAGTTATATTGATTGTACCTTTTCCTCTATCATGTAGGGTGATCCATTTCCAAATTTTATTGATCCTCCATCACATAGTTCCATGATTGCAAATTTTTCCTTGTCTTAGTTATGTGGTGTATGCATCCACTGTCAATCATCTAGTCATTATTTTTGTCCACTCTTGAGATTAGTGCCTTTTTTATTTGATAAATTCTTTATAATTGGTAGTCCATTCTTCCTTTAAAACAAAAGAGAACTATTTCCTCATCATCTCCATTTGCATCATCTTCATTGTTTTCATCCTCAACTATATAACATGATTTCTTCCCTTTTTGTCCAAAATCTTTGTTTTTTCTGTACTGGTTCATCTTTTCATCATTTTTCTCCTTTGGTTTGTTATGACATCTATGCACAAAATAACCAATTTGTCTACAAGTCCAACATGTAATGGAGCTATTTCCTTTGTAAATTCCTTTGCCTTTTGGAAATCTTTTCATGATTAGGGCTTCCAACTCTTCTAGTTCTTTCTCTTTTTCTGCTAGGCATTCATATTCTCCATCATCAACAAATCTTCTTCTTCATTGTATATCTTCACTTGTTCATGCTTGAAGTGCAATCTCACAAGTTGGTTGACTATTGTCATAGTTGCGTAGCTCAAATATTGTTAGCCTTTCGATAAGGGAACCAATAAAAATCTCACTCTTGTTAATTATCCTTAAGCTCCTATATAAGTGAAATTCTAATTGCATATCAGTTAGGTAGAGTTCTCAACATCTTTCTTACGACTTCATTTTTCACAATAATTCCTCCAACTCCTTTATTTGCAACAATAAATTCTTTAATTTCTGTGCCATATTGTGTAGTTGTCTCATTTTTGTTCATCTTCATTACATCCAATTTTCCTTTCAGTCCTTCTACTTTGGCTTCTAAAACATGTGTATCTCCACCATGTACTTGTAGAAATTTTTCCCACATTTGTTTAGCTGTTGTTAGATCTTGAATATTGACATACTATGAGTTCTTCAAAGCATTGGCTAGTTCTATCATTACTGTCTTGTGTAGTAGCCTCGTTTTCTTCTATGCATCATCAAGTTATCTAGAAGGTTAGGTATATTCTATAGTAAGAAATTCCTTTTAAATTGTCTCCAATTTTTGATAAGTGCATTTTCATCCAGCTTTCCCGCATTGCAAAATCATTTTCATATTTGCTAAACTTTAGTGCTTCCTTCCTATACATCTTGTGATCTTTTTCCATAGCAGTTATACTTCCAGTTCAAGGACCATATCTTTGATACCAATTGTAGGTATAGGATTGATTAAGATGGGGGACATGAATTAATAATAACCAAATTAATAATTTCTTCTTCTTCTATTTCAGTTTACTAATTTAAGATTCAGTTATAACTATAGTCATGTTTATCAATTACATGAACAATAAACTTAAAGATAGACAATATAACCATCCACACAATGATAACAACAAGATTTATCTCATGAAAAAGAAATTAAGGTGAAAAAAAAAGGTGTGAGAATGATGCTTACAAAATAAAGTACTCTTCTGGAATACGCTTTTTTAGGATCTTGCCCAGTCAAGGGTTACAAACACTATTAAGTGTACCTTGTTATAGGATTTCCCTCTAGATCTATTAGGATCTTTACTCTACTAGGAGTAGCCTTTTAAAAGTATTTTAACACTCTAATATAAGAATGTCACTTTGTTATAGGTTTTACAATAGACCAATTAAGGCCACCCTTCAAAGGGATTTAGACCACTACAATGGTAAGAAAGTAACAAAAATAAGAAAATGACATGTGATTTGTACTGTCTCATAATATCATATTAAAATGAAGCTCTTCTACACATATACATACCATTTAGTACTCCTCTTCTTTCCCTATTCTGATAGCTCTACTCCAATATTAGCCACTATTATCCCCCCACTCTTTCTCTTCCTTTCTTATTTCATTCTCCTTTTTATCCTTGCAAATCTTAAACCTAAACTTTACGATCTCAAAGACATATTCTTCATTCATGTAGAAACTTCTCAAACAATCCCATAATACAAGTAACCTAGAAACTTCTTTACTTTTTAGCTTAACCAATAAAAGATAACTTCCTCAATAAGTTTCATGTCTTCGATAACGTTCTTATCTTTGATAAGATAATACATCACTTAAAACTAATCTCATTTACCATTCTAGTTGTTACTTGATAAGATCCCTTCCTTATGTACTTCTTGGTTCCTCAATAATTTGTACTAATGATATGATAAAAAAAAAAAAATAATAAGTCAATAATTTGACATCAATGCCAAACAATATAAGTGATGGATAAATAATTTATAGCTCTTTGTATTCCATTAGCAACTTGTGAATCAATTATGCCAATAGAGGTATACATAAAACAACTAGAAGGATTTGTAGCACACAACAAAGAAACTCACATATATAGATTGAAGAGAGCCTCGTATAGACTCAAGTAGGCTTCAAGAGTGTGGTATGAGTGTATTGATACATACTTGCAAGAAATATGCTTTGTGAGTAGTGAGGCAGATGCTAACCTCTACTACTTGATAGTTGGGGGTGAGGTTCTCATTCTTGTTTTTATAGTCGGACAACTTGTTTCTTATATGTTCAATAGGGCTCACAGAGGATTGCAAGAGAGATCTTGCAGAAGAGTTTGAGATGAAGGATTTGAGACTTATGCACTACTTTCTAGGCATGTAGGTGTGGCAAACAGATGGAGAGATTTTCTTTGGTCAAGGGAAACATTGCATTGAGATTTTTGAAGAGATTTGGGATGGAGGATTCCAAAGCCATGTCTACACCTATGATCAAGAATTGGAGGAAGGTAGATACATCTAGGGAAAATGATGTAGATCCCACCTTATATAGGCAGTTGATTAGTTCACTTATGTTTTTGGTCAACACTAGGCCATATATAAAATTTGTAGTAAAATCTCTTAGTCAGTTCATGGTTGAACCAAAGAGAGTGCATCGGATAAAGAATAAGAATATGTTGCATTACTTATGTGGTATAGTTGAGTATGTAATTGAAGATTATGTACAATGGGGGATTGTTCATATACAATACATTGTTACAGAGGAGCAAATAGAAGATATTTTGACTAAGGCATTGGGGAAGGAAAAAATAATCTTCTTCATAAATAAGTAAGGTGTCATGTAGAACAACTTCCTCACTAAGAGGGAGTGTTAGCTTGTTAGCTTGGACAACTGGTTGTCCACATGTAATTATTTAGTAAATCGATAGGCATTCTACAATGGTAGAATGGGCAGAATGGGATGAAGTGAACGTGTTAATGTTAACTTTTATTCTTCTAGGTTAAATTTGACAACCATCTACATGTCAAAAGTTTAAATCTTATTATAAATAGAAAATAATTTTAATAAACATTTAATAAATACCACATAAAATATTCATTTAAATTATAATATTTGGAGATATAAATCATCCATTTTTTTAGAAATTACAATAAAAAGCTTAAATTAGTAAAAAAATAAATAAATGAAAATAAAAGAAATATAAATAATTCTAGATGTAGTAAATTAAATTATAATTATTTTATAGTGGATATCTATCGAAATTTCTTTAGATAGATTTATTTAAGATATCTATACGAGTTTAGTAAATAATTGTTTTACTAACCAATTAGTTAAAGCAGGGACAATTATTTGTTAAATAATTAACCTCTTTTAAAAACAACTACAAACCAATTTTGTTATTAGTTGTTGTGTTGTTTTTAATCATAACTGTCAATTAAGAATCAACCTCGATCGTTGGTTTTCCAATAGGAGTAGTATAAAAGGGGGGGTCAGGGGGAATTTGGAGAAAACAAGTTTTAGAAGCATTTGTGGTTTTAGCAAATGAATTTGTAGTGATAACAATTTATAGTCTTGCAGTGTTAGCAAGCTCACAATGATAGCATTGGGGATAGTAGTGAGGACTATAAATGGGATAAATTGGGAGATTGATGGAGTTCTACCAGTAAAAGGCAAGGAATTTTGTATCTCTTGATTTGCTGAAGGTTAATATAATTCCTTATCTATAGAATTGGTTGCCCCTTAGGGGTTTTTTGAACGATGATTGGTCCAAATGTATTGTGTCATTGTGTTGCAATTTTTTTTTTTGTATTTTTTATTGGTGAAGTTGCAACTGTGTTATTTTTCAATTTTAGCTGTGAATTATTTTTTGGCAGTTAAATTAATAATTTAAGATAGGATATTAATAATTAGTGACTACAATAGTAATTTTCACAAGATGTGGATAAAGGAGGGTAACTAGGTATGGGTAGTTTTATGTAGACAACATGCTAATGGAGAATGGCTCACTACAGAGGATATTACAATAAGTAGCGAAAGAGGAGGAGCCTACTCCTCGGAGGATGTAGAGATGAAAGACTACAAAGTAGAGAGATGTTTCTTGGTGAGAGGAGAAGGAAATTTAATAGTCAAGGCTCTTTGCAACTTATTGCCGGCCCTAATTGCCACCTCTACTAGCCAAACCTTAAACTCAACAAATGATTGAAGTAATATTATTTCTAGCCACAAAGTATCAAATTAATTGTAAAAGAGATTGTTGTGAAAAATGATTAAATGAACCTCTTTCCCTCGTGAAAGTTGTTTAATTTTTGTTTCAATAATTCTTTTAATATTTGATATTCACAATTTTTTTACAAATAAATAAATGATTTGTAAGCATTTAAATTTCTAACTTAATTGTAATAATATATATTTAAGTTAGAAGTTTTGTCAAAGGTCTACTGGTGAAGTTGAAAGGCTCACAAAGAGCCCAAGTCTTGCTGGCGAATTTGGTGGAATGAATACCCCTTAATCCTTGGTTCTTAACCCATAAGACTAGGCTAAAAAAGCTGAACTTCCATCAAAAAAAAATAAAAATTTCTTTTCATTAAATTTTTGAATGAATATAATAAGCTGATATGTTATTATTATACATTGGAGTTTAACTGGAAATGTCCCACGGGAAAACAATCTGGGCCCAAAAAATACGGATGGTGTTGGAAAAGGTTAAAATAATGTTGGAATAATTGAATTGGCTGGGAAAAAGTATGGTAGGCAAATTTAATTCGAATATGCAACTGACAAAATTAATCATTTACTATTCTTTATAAATTAATTGAATAATTTAATTAATAAATGATAAATAATGATTTAATTGGCCAATTCTGTCGGCTGGATAGACATCGCTGCAAATTTATCGTGTTTGATGCATATTTTTAACACAGGGAATTTGGTCCATGCAGCGATAATCGCTTAAGTCCTCAAACCCTAGAACCACTGTCAAAATACACCTTAATACTCGCAGGTTAGGGTTTCTCCTCTCCAAATGTCGCAACAAATTCAAATATGGGAAAACCATTTCCCACCCACCATCCAGACGAATGATGAAATGATACTGATGACACCAATACGCCAGTGACATCTCTGATCAAGCGAATGGATTCTAACAGAAATCATGAGATGAACATTAATTTGAAGGCCACTTCTCTTGGAGTTCTTGAGGAGATAAGTTGTGTAGTTTGTTTGAATGATTTGGAGGAGCAGGAAGAGATCGAGAAGCTCAGAAATTGCTATCATATTTTCCAGAGGTTGCTTAGATGAATTCATTGGTCTTCTCCATTTGACTTTCCCCCTGTGTAGGACTCCTTTATTTCCAAGTGAAAATTAAATTTAGGTACCTTGATGGATCAATAAGATGTTAAAATTTGCAAATTATTAGTATAAGATGAAGATTAAGATGTTGGGTACTTGTAAATTATTACTCTCAGATAAAGATTGGTTGGCAAGGAGGTAGAGGAATGTAAATCTAATGAAATTTCTAGGATTGATGGAATTTCAGGTAGATGAAGATTTGACTCTATGCTATTGAATCTCGTGCAAATAAAAATAATAGTTTGCAACTATGTAAACAATTTAATATATCCAGTGAAATGTTGCTATCGAATCTTAAGAAAATACATGATCTTTGGATTTGACTTTTCTTGAATAAACATTGATCCTGTTAATCTTTCAAACTTTGATCAAACATTCTCATATGTTCAAATCACTGATCTCTAAAACCAAAAACATTAGGCATATTTTCAATTAGTAAAAAGATTAAAAGTAACCATATTATAGCTTGGTGACTGCCACATTTAGTTGTTCAATCACCCAGTTCTGACAGAGTATCACTCCTCTATAATAATTTATATTACGCTGAGCTAGAGTTTTTACTTCTTCCCCCTTTTTTTATAAAATAGTACGGTGAAGTTCAAAAAGATAAATAACATCTTTTCCTACCTTTCAAATCCTACTACCTTAATAAGGATACATATTGGTTGCTTGCCAAATTTTTTTACCAAGGGCTGTGTTTTAATTGGTTATTAAATTTGACCATTTTGAACTAATATTACTTATTTATTTGTCAAGTTTTAATGTCCAGAAATTTATGCACAGTGTTCTAATGGAAAATGGTTCATTCTAGAGTAGATTACAAGTACTAGCCAACAACAAGGGAACTACAAAGTGGAGAGAGGTTTCTTGGTGTGAGGAGAAGGTACAATAATTTTGAAGGCTCTACACAACTTATTGCTGGGCCTTTTTGCCACCTCTACTACCCAAACCTTAAACCCAACAAATAATTGAGGTAAATATTATTTCTACCCATATAGTATCAAATTAGTGGTAGTAGAATTTCCTTTAAAAATGGTTAAATGCACCTCTTTCACTCCTCTCAAATTTTTTTTTTGGCTTTTTCAATAACTTTTTAAAAAATATTTACAAACCTTTTTAAAAAATAAATAAATTAGTAAGTGTTTATAATTTATATTGTATATAGTCGAGTGTAAAGTTATAATAGTATATTTTTAATACAGAATTTTTCTTTTGATCAAGAAGTTATAGCTATAATAGTAATTCTTTAAGGTTTGAAAATTTTATTTTGATCTATTCAAATTTTTAGAAGATTTGAGTCCAAGTATATAGTGCATTCAAGAAAGACATTTTCATCACTAATTGAACTAGAAACCCTCAGTAATTTTTGAGTAGTATAAAGAAGGTAATAAAATGTCCTTTTACATAGAAACAAATAATTTAGTTATTCATAATATACTTTATATTAAAACATCAGGTGGATATGAAAGGCATGGAATTGAAATTGACTAGGATATGTTTTGAATCACAAGTTCAAGTCATAGTCCATGTCTTCTTTCATATCATCTTAAGGATGAGACATAATTGATCTAAACGATTGATGCAAAAAGTTGGCACACAATTTTGATCTAGATGGCTCTTGTATTCACTATAATAGATACAAACATATTATAAATGTATTTAGACATCAATGTAACAAGAGTTGTATAGTGATTGATGTCCCTATGAAATGTTAAAAAAATAGAGAAAGTATCAATTAGTTAGCATGAAAAAGTGCTTTTTTCTTGGTGTAATTATAAATGACTAATATGTCATTGTCAACAATTGATTTGAACCTACCTTAGTTGTAGATGATTCTTTGAGAAAAAAATTCTATGGGGATTTGTACTTCCAACAAAAGAAATTCAATTGCTCAATAAACATCTTTATAATATAAATCATTAGATTAAATCAAGTATTTGAAATGACTAAGAAAGTACACCAAGAAACCATATTTTAAGAATAAAAAAACCATATAATACAGAAGAATGAGAGTGATGTAGAAAAACCTTAGATGTGCCAATTAATAATGCACACTATTATAACAGACAAAAACTAAACAACCAACCATACAAGAGAACATATCTTATTATAGTATACAAAAATCCTTCACTATTGATGTAGGAGCATTTTGGGTACCTTAGAAATCTTTCATCAACCAAAAAGTTTACATGTTTATTGTTCTTGTCTGTTGTTCATGGAATGACCCTTGTTGTTCATGCTCTTTTCGTTTAGTTAGCTCCTTCATATTGGCTTGCCATGGATCCTATTTCCATGATCATGGAAATTAATTCCACCATATGCAAGAGTTATCCTTCCCTTTGTTTGAGGCATACTTATTTCATAGAAACTTGAGTAACATGCAAATTTTTCTTTGACAAGGTTACATATGGTATGAAAATTTGTGGCCTTGGGTTTACTTCTTGGATCACATGTGGACCTATCTGTTTCCCTATGGATTTTAGTTTGTTAGATTTTGAGGTCGTTGATTTCTCCTCTAGGGAAAGACCTATATTTTTTTAATAAATTGTTTGACATATCAACTTGTGGTCTTATTGGCTAGATAATTTGGAGATCTAGGATAAGGAAAAATAAAATGAAGTTAGAAATAAGGAAGATAACATGAATGTGACTTTGTAAGCTTGAGTTTCTAAGATCACAAATTGTAATTTGAATGTATATAGCTGCAACCAGGTTGCACTTATGCTTGACATGCTAAAAGAAGATTATCTCATCATATCTAGATTAAATTCAATATAATTTATTGTTGTTTTGATGCAGATCATCTTACAAATCAAACAATAAATGGGATGCATGCTGATCTCTTCAACATACATTAAATAATTCCATTAAATTAGAGGCATATGATGAGGTAAAACAAAATAAAATTTAAACCAAGTTAATCAATACTTCACCATTCACATGGTCTAACTTTTATTCGAGAGTATATTATTGATAACTTTTGTCTCAGACTTTTTGTCGCCAAACCCTTTGGAGGAATTTTTAAAACTTGTCTTACTAAATCATATCCAATATCACAAACTCCTTGTGTAGGTGTCCATGAACAATAATGTCCCTGCTAATAGAATTCACTTGAAACCTTTTCAAGACATCTCAATGCATTAATCTCTTCAAATCATTATATAATACATGAATATGTTGTATGCAATATTGATGACTTTTGGAATCTTATGGAGTTGTTATTCTTCTACGTTGAAGCTTCCTTATCTCTCAAGATTACGATTCTCTATTATGAAACCTTTTTTAATTATTGTTTAGTTCTAGTACACTAATTTAAAACTAACATCATAGTTCTAGGCTTTCATATCCTTTGCAAACCAAATATATGGACTGCTTAAGGGCCTGTTTGGTTGTTGCAATATTATTTGAGAATTGACATTCAAAACCCTGGGTTTGTGATTCTGGAACTTGAAATTCAGATTATGATTATGGGAATTTCATTTGGGACTATCTAGTTCAACAAGAATTCATTATGAGAATACACATTTCCTTCATTTGGTTGCACATTTTTGGAATTGGAATACCAACTAGAATAAGCATTTAAAAAAAAAATAAATAAAATGAATGAAAAAGGATTTTAATATATCATTCTAGCCTGATCCAAAATGTGATTTAAATGTACCTTACATTACATGATTTTAAATTCATTTTATTTGTATTAACAATACAACCATGCTACACAAGGAAAATCTAGTAGCTCCAAAAAAAACTACATTAATTTATAAATTGTCGTGACATCACAATTTATTTTCTTCCAAATTTCTATATATAAAATAAACATATCAGCATAGCGCATAAAACATGTAGTAATGTTCTATCTTTATTGGGTTCATTGTCACATAAGATTCCAACATACAAGGCCAATAATTACACATAGAATGCAATGCAAAAATATTATTTCAGCCTCTTGTTCCTTGCACAATTTTCAATCATTTCCTTCATAATGTATTTCAACATTGGCCATTGAAGAAATGTTAGCCCTAGCCACTTCTCATACTTTACACATTTCACACTCATTTTCTTCATCATGTGTAGTTGTAGAGCGAACATCATCAACACACCTGAAATGTCTACAACCATTGTTCCCCTAAAATGAAAAATATACATTAATTCATACTAAAGAGATTACATGGAACATAAATTTGGAACATATAATATATTACATGTCATTAAAAACCTTTTTTCCTATAAGGGCAATACCAAAACTGGCACCCAAGACTAATCTTTGTGTGTGACAATTTTAATGGGCACAACCCAACATCACATGGGAATTAATGAGTTGACACACCTCTCAAAGCCATGACTCTTGTATCAATAAACAATGCATCGTGAAAACTTACTAAACACCTCCTATTGTAAGCCATGGCAAATTCTTCCCACTCATAAATGTTTATGCCCTATTCAATCGATATAACACTTTTATACACAACACCCAACATATGTAGACATAGAGGATGTGTATAATGGCTATGGGATTTAACTTTACCCTTGGCCATTGCACCAACATTGAATATTATGGGTATGTGCAGGATCATTGTGTGCCAAAAAGTGGCGATCTTAGAAATATATAGTTCTGATATGCCTCAAAGCATTTCAAAATCCATTCTATCTTAGAAATATATAGTTCTGATATGCCTCAAAGCATTTCAAAATCCATTCTATCTCTTTTTCCCACCCATCCTGACACATAACCAAAAAATTAATACATTTATAAGGCCCATTATATATCTTTGGATACCAACCCTACATGGTCAACTTTAGAAATGTCTAGAAAACATGTTTTTTGCCTGTTCTTGTGTATTTCTTACTTCAAACATGTATTTGATGATTTTTTTAAAACCCAAATTTGATGAAACAAAAAGGGTTTCATAAGAATGTTCTTAGCTTTCCATAAAAGTAATGTTTGTCAACTTATGATTTTAGTAAGTAATTATTACTTATTTTCTAATGCAGTTATGTATAAAGTGTTGATTGACACACTGATTGAAAAAAAAAAAAAAAACTAAAACTTTAAAACAATACAACATTTTTGAAATCCAAAAGATGCATAAGATTCTATGCTTGTTCTACTATAAGGAAACAATAATAAAAATCATCTCCAATTCCTCAAATTTTGGAAGGATTAGAGAGATCAATTGTAGAGCTTGTTAATGCTTCAGTAAGTAAATATAAGGGTAAAAATGTTTTTTCTCCTTGGGATGGCTATGTCATTCATTGGTCGAAGGGTTTACTTTTTCCTCATCTTCCTTCTCCATTGTGTCCATCCAAGATTCCTCTTATCTGAGCACAAGCCAAGTGGATTCCTCCAAGTGAGGGTTATTTCAAACTCAATTTTGATGGGGTCTCTAGAGGAAATCCAAGCAACTTTAGCTATGGCATTGCCATTAGAGATTTTAAAGGTCATGCGATTGCATTCAAATCATCTTCTCTCCCTTAGTGTACTAATAACAAAGCTGAGGCTTTGGCCCTACTTTTTGGTTTAGAACTCACAAAATCACTTTCTATATCTAAGTTACATGTTAAAGGGGATTCGTCCATTATTATTAATGCATGTATTAAATATCATGTATATAATTGGTCCATAGAGTATATATTACATCAAGTATGGTCTCTTATTGATTCAATCTCTGAATGTTACATCATGTATACTTATAGAGAAGGCAATCTTTTAGCTAATTATCTAGCTAATTTGGATACTAACGAGGTTTATATTAACTCTTTACTTTCCCCACTTAAACTCTTTGATCTCCCCAACTTGGTTAATATTGTGACAAAAGAATATGTTTAGAATAAGGTTGAGTCCTTCTCATATTTTATTTGATAGTAAATCATGACTTCTCTATGATTTCACATATTTTTTCTTTTATGGATCTCACTTGTTCTTTTGAGACACTGTATGTAGGTCAGGGTCTTGGATTGCACTTGCATTAGATGGCTTCCTAATATCATGGTCTCAATTGGAGTTTTGGATGTAGATCAATAATGGTAATCTTTATGACAATTTTTGGCTAGGCTTTTGGTTTTGTCTCTAGCACCAAACGATGAATTGTAAATTCATATGAGTTTTGGTCTCTTTGTAATTACTATATTCTGAATTTGGGAATCTCTAGGATGAGATTCATTAGTGTTGATAGATCATACTCTCACTTGATGTAGTATTTCTTCTACTACATCTTTTTTGAATCAGGCAATGACTAGATTTTTTCTTTTCTGGTTCTTTTCTTTGGGAGCTATTTTGAACTAGTTATTATTAATATAAATATAATGTTTCAAGATTTTTTTTAAAAAAATGTTGTAAAGTTTTGAATTAGTTAAGGTGATCAGGCAAGAGAGTTTTTTTATTCCAAAAATACTATAGTAGAAAATTCTTAATTAATTATTTATTTAAAAATAAAATTTCCCAAAAATATGCATCACATCTAGGCATGAGTCTACTTCTTCTATCTAGAATCTTATTAAAAAATACTACCTTTTTTTGTTTCTGCTAGAAAATATCTCCTACTTATCAAACTATAATCCCATTTATCTCTTCCAAAAGTGGTACAACACTCATAAATCCTATTTATCTCTTCCATAATCCTACTTAACATAGTATATTATAGATTTATATCACACTTTTCCTTCCGCTAGAAAATATCTCCTACTTATCAATCCACAATCTTGTTCATCTCTTCCAAAAGTGGTACATCAATCATAAGAGGAAGAGTAAGAATATGATTCTAGGAGACCCCATCATGGATAAGTAGTACATATATTTGAAAATATGATGATTCCTAATGATGTGGATAAATTGCATAGGTTAGAAATCCCAACAAAACATGTTGGAAGCCATTTCCTAAGGATAGGTTAGATGTTTAATCACAAACTATTTGTACATATTTGGATACAAGTGTTAGCAAACAATAGCAATTTAGATGTTCATTTTGAGAAAGAAGCCACAATTATGAATTCACATAAGAATGGATACAATAAATTTTACATTAGAGCCCATGTCTCTCGGAATTTTATGAGAATTAGCCGCATGTAAGATCAATTTGGTACTAAATAGTTACTTCAAGAAAATGGATTTGATGCCTTGTCTAGCACTTTGATATATCATGCCAACATGATTTAAAATTTAACTTAAATGTACCTTACATTAGATAATTCTAAAGTAGTTGTATTTATTTTCATTAAAACCATGCTACATAGGGAAAATACTAACTCCAAAAAAACTACATTATTTTTTAAATTGGTGAGACATCACACTTTTTTTTCCAAATATCTATATATAAAATAAAAATATTAACTCACAAAAGATGTACTAAAGTTCTATCTTTATTGAGCTCCTTTATCGAGCTCATTATCGCATAAGTTTCCAACATTCAAGGCCAAATAGAAGGCCAATAATCACACATAGAAGATAGTATAAGAAGATTATTTCAGCCTCTCATGCATTACACATTTTTCACTATTTTCCTTCATCATGTCTTTATGCTTTGGCCATTGAAGAAATGTCATCTCTGGCCTCCTCTCATGCCTTACACATTTTGCATTCATTTGCTTCATCATGTGTAGTTGTGTACAACAATTTTAATAGGAATAACCCAACATCACATGGGCAATTACGAATTGGTACATCTCTCAAAGCCATGAATCTTGTATCAATAAACAATGTACTATGAAAACTTATTGAACACCTACTATAAGCTTTGAAAAATTCTTTCCACTAAGAATGTCTAATCCCTATTCAATTGATATAACCCTTTTATACACAACACCCAACACACACAAACATAGAGGATGTGTACAATGGTTGTGGACTCTAACTTTACACCTTACCATTCAACCATCATTGAAGATTCTAAGCTATTCTAAACTATTCAAATATTTCATGCTTCCATGTTTCTATTAGAGATTTTTGAAAAATATGCCATGTGCATTGTCTACAGATACATATTTTATAGTTGTATATAACATAGTATTATGCTATTATAGACATAAATCTCACTTAACAAAGTATATAACATAATATATTATAGATGTATATCACAATTTGTCTTCCTTGGGAAAGTATCTCCTACTTATCAATCCATAATTATGTTTATCTCTTTCAAAAGTGACACAACACTCATAAGAGAAATTTGAGAAATTTGAGAAATTCAATTGAAGATAGACATTTGATGAAAATAAAGATTATTTGAGAAATTTTGAAGATAAGAATGAAATTAGTTATGAGATCTATGGCTAGAGAAATATAAAGAAGATCTAATGGAGGAGATTTAATGATTTGAAATGAAGCACACAGTTCGAGGTGAAGGCGTGAAACTTGGGTGTCTAAATTTAATAAATTTGAGATATATGAAGATGAGACAATTGTAATTAAATGACAAAATAAAAGAGAATATGGTGAAGCATAAGTTAGTTGTCTATTTAAGGGATGAACAAGATGTTCATTGATAAGTAGGAGATAATTTCCAGAGCAAGTCAAATTGTGATATTGCTATTAGGATTTAATTGTGTGATTTTGAGTCAAACTCATTGACCCATGTTTCATGAGTAGTGATTCAACATGAATCCATCTCCCATGAGAATAAATGGAACACTTAGAACTCATTGGATCTAGGTGATGCTCACAAGGGTGAAGCACCGAGACTTCCCAAGAGGTCACTTATCCTAGTACTATTCCAGCCTGAGCGTGCTTAACTATGGAGTTTCCACCATGGTTAAACCCAAAGCTTGCAACTTTATTTGCAAAAGCTTCACCAAGTGTTGTGCCTTATGAACCATTCATTAGAAAGCCTATTGATAAGGCACAACACTTGGTGAAGGTTTTGCAAATGGGGTTGCAAGCTTTGGGTTTAACCATGGAGGAAACTCCGTAGTTAAGCACGCTTAGGCTAGAGTAGTTTTGGGATGATTGACCTCTCGGAAGTCCCAGTGCTTCACCCTTGTACCACCTCTACTAGCCAAACCTTAAACTCAACAAATGATTGAAGTAATACTATTTCTAGCCACAAAGTATCAAATTAATTATAAAAGAGATTGTTGTGGAAAATGATTAAATGCACCTCTTTCCCTCTTGAAAGTTGTTTAATTTTTGTTTCAATAACTCTTTTAACATTTGATATTCACAATTTTTTTACAAATAAATAAATGATTTGTAAGCATATAAAATTTTAACTTAATTGTAATAGTATATATTTAAGTTAGAAGTTTTGTGAAAAGGCCCTTGGTCTATTGGTAAAGTCGAAAGACTCAGAAAGAGCCCCACTCTTGCTGGTGAATTTGGTAGAATGAATACCCCTTAGTCCTTGGTTTTTAACCCAATAGACTAGGTGAAAAAAACTGAACTGAAGTTTCTTTTCATTAAATTTTTGAATGAATATAATAAGCTGATATGTTATTATTGTACATGAGAGTTTAACTGGAAATGTTCTCGGCCCAAAAAAAACGGATGGTGTTGGAAAAGGTTAAAATAACGTTGGAATAATTGAATTGGCTAGGAAAAAGTATGGTAGGCAAATTTAATTCGAATATGCAACTGACAAAATTAATCATTTACTATTCTTTATAAATTAATTGAATAATTTAATTACTTAAGATTTGTATTTTTAATTTAATCAATAAATGATAAATAATGATTTAATTGGCCAATTTCGTCGGCTGGAGAGACATCCTGCAAATTTATCGTGTTTGGTGCATATTTTTTTACACAGGGAATTTGGTCCATTCAGCGATAATCGCTGAAATCCTCCAACCCTAGAACCACTGTCAAAATACACCTTAATACTCGCAGGTCAGGGTTTCTCCTCTCCAAATGTCGCAACAAATTCAAATTAGGGAAAACTATTTCCTACCCACCATCCCGACGAATGATGAAATGATACTGATGACAGCAATACGCTAATGACATCTCTGATCAAGTGAATGGATTCTAACAGAAATCATGAGATGAACATTAATTTGAAGGCCACCTCTCTTGGAGTTCTTGAGGAGATAAGTTGTGTAATTTGTTTGAATGATTTGGAGGAGCAGGAAGAGATCTAGAAGCTCAGAAATTGCTATCATATTTTCCAGAGGTTACTTAGATGAATTCATTGGTCTTTCTCCATTTGACTTTCCCCCTGTGTAGGACTCCTTTATTTCCAAGTGAAAATTAAATTTAGGTACCTTGATGGATCAATAAGATGTTAAAATTTGCAAATTATTAGTATAAGATGAAAATTAAGATGTTGGGTACTTGTAAATTATTACTCTTAGATAAAGATTGGTTGGCAAGAAGGTAGATGAATCTGAATCTAATGAAATTTCTAGAATTGATGGAATTTTGGGTTGATGAAGATTGACTCTCTGCTATTGAATCTTGTGGAAACAAAAAGAATAGTTTGCAACTATGTAAACAATTTAGTATATCCAGTGAAATGTTGCTATTGAATCTTAAGGAAATACAAGATCTTTGGATTTGACTTTTTTTGAATAGACGTTGATCCTGTTAATCTTTCAAATTTTGATCAAACATTCTCATATGTTCAAATCATTATCTCTGAAACCAAAAACATTAGGCATATTTTCAATTAGTAAAAAAATTAAAAGTAATCGTATTATAGCTTGGTGACTGCCACATTTAGTTGTTCAACCATCTAGTTCTGACAGAGTATCACTCCTCTATAATAATTTATATTATGTTAAGATAGAGTTTTGACTTCTTCCCCTTTTTTTTAATAAAATAGTACGGTGAAGTTAAAAAAGATTACTTAAATAACATCTTTTCCTACCTTACGAATCCTACTACCTTAATAAGGATACATATTGGTTGCTTGTCAAATAATTTTACCAAGTGCTGTGTTTTAATTGGCTATTAAATTTGACCATTTTGAATTGATATTACTATTTATTTGTCAAGTTTTAATGTCCAAAATTTTATGCACAATCTTCCAATGGAAAATGACTCACTCTAGAAGAGATTACAAGTACTAGCCAATAATGAGGAAACTACAAAGTCGAAAGAGGTTTCTTGGTGAGAGGAGAAGGTACAATAGTATTCAAGGCTCTTCACAACTTATTGCTAGGCCTTTTTGCCACCTCTACTACCCAAACCTTAAACCCAACAAATAATTGAAGTAAATATTATTTCTAGCCATATAGTATCAAATTAGTATAGTAGAGTTTCCTTTAAAGATGGTTAAATGCTCCTCTTTCACTCCTCTCAAAT
Source organism: Cupressus sempervirens (assembly GCA_028749045.1). Classification (NCBI taxonomy): domain Eukaryota; kingdom Viridiplantae; phylum Streptophyta; class Pinopsida; order Cupressales; family Cupressaceae; genus Cupressus; species Cupressus sempervirens. Next base: position 375,152,253 of record CM053785.1, read on the forward strand.
GTTTTTACCTCTTTTTCAATAACTTTTTTTTAATATTTACAAACCTTTTTTAAAAATGAATAAATTAGTACGTGTTTATATTTTATATTTTATATAGTCAAGTATAAAGTTATAATAGTATATTTTTTATATAGAAAATTTCTTTTGATTAAGAAGTTATAGCTATAATAGTAATTCTTTAAAGTCTAAATTTTTTATTTTGATCTATTCAAATTTCTAGAAGATTTGAATCCAAGTATATAGTGCGCTCAAGAAAGATATTTTCACCACTAATTGAACTAGAAACCCTCGGTAATTTTTGAGTAATATAAAGAAGGTAATAAAATGTCCCTTTACATAGAAACAAATAATATAGTTATTCATAATAAACTTTATATTAAAACAACAGGTGGATATGAAAGGCATGGAATTGAAATTGACTAGGATATGTTTTGAATCACAAGTTCAAGTCGCAGTCCATTCCCTCTTTCATATCATCTTAAGGATGAGACATAATTGATCTAAACAACTAATGCAAAAAGTTGGCACACAATTTTGACCTAGATGCACTCTCGTATTCACTATAATAGATACAAACATATTATAAATGTAAAGACATCAATTAACAAGAGTTGTGTAGCGATTGATGTCCCTATGAAATGTTAAAAAAATGGAGAAAGTATCAATTAGTTAGCATGAAAAAGTGTTTTTTTCTTGGTGTAATTATAAATGACTAATATGTGGTTGTCAACAATTGATTCGAACCTACCTTAGTTGTAGATGATGCTTTGAGAAAAAATTATATGGGATTTGTGCTTTCAACAAAAGAAACTCAATTGCTCAATAATCATCTTTACAATATAAATCATTAGATTAAATCAAGTATTTGAAATGACTAAGAAAGTAGACCAAGAAACCATATTTTAAGAATAAAAAAACCATATAATATAGAGGAATGAGAGTGATGTAGACAAACCTTAGATGTGCCAATTAATAATGCACACTCTTATAATAGACAAAAACTAAACAAATAACCATACAAGAGAACATATCTTATTATAGTATACAAAACTCCTTCACTATTGATGTAGGAGCGTCTTGGGTACCTTAGAAATCTTGGGTACATGTTTATTGTTCTTGTCTATTGTTCATGGAATGACCCTTGTTGTTCATGTTCTTTCCATTAAATTAGCTCCTTCATATTGACCTACCATGGATCCTATTCCCATGATCGTGGAAATTAATTCCACCATATGCAAGAGTTATCCTTCCCCTTGTTTTCAAGGCATACTTATTTCCTGGAAGCTCAACTAATGTGCAAATTTTTCTTCGACAAGGTTACATATGGTATCAAAGATTTGTGGCCTTGGGTTTACTTCTTGGATCACATGTGGACCTATCTTTTCCCCTATGGATTTTAGTTTGTTAGATTTTGAGGTCGTTGATTTCTCCTCTAGGGCAAGACCTATATTTTTTAATAAATTGTTTGGCATGTCGACTTGTGGTCTTATTAGCTAGATAATTTTGAGATCTAGGATAAGGAAAAACAAAATGAAGTTAGATATGAGGAAGATAACATGAATGAGACTTTGTAAGCTTGAGCTTCTGAGATTAAAAATTGTAATTTGAATGTATATAGTTGCAACCAGGTTGCCCTTATGCTTGACATGGTAAAAGAAGATTGTCTCATCATATCTACATTAAATTCAATATAATTTATTATGGGTTTGATGTAGATCATCTTACAAATCAAACAATAAATGGGATCCATGCTAATCCCTTCAACATCCATTACATAATTCCATTAAATTAGAGGCATCTCCTAAGGTAAAACAAAATAAATTTTAACCCAAGTTAATCAATACTTCACCATTCACATGGTCTAACTTGTATTTGAGAGTATATTATTCATAACTTTCATTTCAAATTTTTTCTTGCCAAACCCTTTGGAGGAATTTTTAAAAACTAGTCTTAATAAATCATATTCAAATATGAGCCTAATACAATAGACCAATTATAAGTTATGATATCTAAATTGAGACCCATTTTCACCATCACAAACCATAAATAAAACTTGTAACCCTTCCTTGGGCATTCAATATCTTTCTCAAGACAAATCCAAATGAAAGCAAACCAATTTCAAATTAACAATATATTAGTCTAGTTTATGAATCCATAAGCTATCAATTTTTCCAATGCATAGATGATTACAAAAATACCAATCTTTTCCTTTGTCTTCACTCCAATACACATAACTTACATAAATATGAATGTAAATGACTCAAACCAATTGGAAATGAAAGAGAGTTCACATATATTTCTAATTAATTCAAATAGAGTTCTTGATTCATCCAAATGTGTCTGTATCAAATATTTCAATCTGACTATAGTCAAGCATCCTCAAATCTGCAAATAATAAATTTTACCAAAACTGCCATAACTTCATCATTTCTCCATTAAATAAACCCAAACCAAAGCCAAAATAAATGTTTTTCATCATAGTATCAAAATGTATAGATTATACATGGTTTCTAGGTTGTACATGACTGTAAAAGACTTTGAACCAACCCAAAAGCTGAAAAACCAATCAAAACAACTTAAAATTATTCCAAATTTATTTCAAATCTAACTATTTCCTTCCATTATGCTTTGGTTTGACCATACATCAGTTTTTTTAGACTCTTTTGTGGTTTAAAAATTACCAACTACCTTTTGAATCAACTTCTTACATTGTTTTAATCATGATGCATTTTCATGACAACATTTTATGCATTTTGCATTACAACTTTTACAAGTTTAACTCCAAAATTGAAAAATCTTTGCATGGACACTTAGTCATCCTAAAATGGACTTAAATAGACATTTTACATCAATTTTAGCCTTTAGAAGGCATTCTTTCATATTTTGACCTTCTTGACCACTTTAAGACCTCCTTGCACAATTTTGACAACTTATAACAAATGGCTTGTCTAGCCTTTACACCTTGAAATAATGGACTCAAATACATTATAAATGGATCAAATGAATTTAAATATCTCACATTAGGACTCTTAATCTTCTTTTTAAATTTTAATTTAATTGCTTCTATACCAGGTTTCTCCTATATTGTGTGGGCTTCCATGTGTAACTCTAGAAAAAGTAGCTTGGGAATGGTTTTTGGACACCTCCTACCTTGTGTTAGGTGGTACTAGAGTAAAGGTTTCTTTCCTTATAAAGTTTTGGGATTGTGGAGAATCCCAATTGAATTTGTTATAGGCTGGTAGATCTAGTTTCAGACCTATACTTTACATGGGGTTATGTTTCTTGCAGGAGCTATTCTCAAAATGGTTCAAGGTAGAGGAAATATAGATAATTCTATAATGAACATATTGAGATAGATTACAACTAGATTTGAAGTTGTTGAAACAACCCAGAGAAGAGAAGTACATCTTGAAGATGTTATCGAAGAAGAAGAAGCAACAAAACCTAATCCTAAACATAAAGAAGAATAAGATGAGGAAAGACTCTTTAAGGCTTTGGCTAGGGAAAATTCAAGATCTACTTTTGAACTTCCTACTTATAGTGGAAAACTTGATAATGATGCCTTGTTGGCTTGGATATAAGAGATTAAGAAGTATTTTGGTTATGAAAGTGTTCCCGAGGATTACAAAGTGAGGATAGCAGTTACAACATTGAAAGGACATGCTTCTCTTTGGTGGGAACACTTGAAAACTGATAGAAAAAGAAGAGGAAAGGAAAATTATCAAGACTTTGATGAAAATGGTTGGTAAGTTAAAAAAGAAATTCAAACTAGGGGAAAAATAATTAGATCATCATATGGGAAAAATATCAAATCATTATATGAAAAAACTTTTGGGTAGTATATGGGATTACTTTGATGATACGGTAAGCCTAAGATGAAAATAACCTCAACCAAAAAGAAGGGGAGTTTTTTAGGGCTTCTCTATTAAATAATATAACTACAATACTCACCCCAATGAGAAGGAAAATTTAATGCCCCTAATATTCTTTGAATATAGAAGAACGATCCTCAAACATGCTTTAATATCACTCATGGTCTTCTACTTTTCATGTACCTCACCTATCATTTTATCTCACACCCATAATATAATCCAACCTCAACACCTACAAGCATTCAACAACAATGTTCCTACAAATTACAAGAATTAACAACATTATTTTAGTACAATTGCATGCTATTATTTCAATAGACTACTCAACTCTTGATGATAGTCCACCCTTCATGAGTCCTCAAGCATTGCTATATGATTGTAGTATTCCATCATCTTTAGGAATGGTACATTCAACCTACATAACAAAGGATGCGGTTGTCCTCCCTACAAACTATAGAGTTGACCAATTTTCAAAAAATTGAAAACATCATGAAATTTTTTCGAAAATTTTAGCATTTGATCTTCATGATCTGCATAGTTTGTAGTTGAAAATAAGAAAAAATTTAGAAAAAAACCAGTATGTTTTTTTAAATCTGGAAAAAAAAAAGCTTGACTTTGTTTTGTCTTTAGTACATTTTGTCTAGAGATTAACCCCCATAACAAGACAGCGTCGCCCATAACAATATCCAATCAAAATATATTAGAAATATAATATAAACTATATACAAGCTTCTTCAAATTGACGAGTATACAAAGGCAAGTCCTACAAAACATTAAGCATTTTCGATTTAAAATCATATTCTGCTTAAGGTGTTGTGAGAAAATGTTTCCACAAAAGTGTCCTCTTCATTTTTAGTAGCTAGCCTCACTTGTTTTAATGTAGATGTGAAGTTTAACAACGTTGGCGATGAAAAAATCAGAAAACCCACACTAACCACGAGATCTAGAATGTGTAACAACAATTTGGAAAGACAGCAGAATCTTTTGCAAATAAAATGATGCAGGAGACATTATATTAATTGAAGTAAATTGAGGATAAAATACTATGAATACCTCATCCGATGAGTTGTAAGAAGGATAATATGAATCAAATCCAATAAATCCCTAAATTTCTTTCCAGAAACAGAAAAAATGACCTGCTCTATAAACTTTGGTTCGACCTATACAAACCAAGAACAACTTGAGTGCGAGAAATGGGCGCTAGCCACTAGCGCCCATCTATAAACCAAATCCAAAGCCACACTTCCAGAGTTTGTGAGAAAACACATGTAAATGCTTGAGCGGCAGACACGAGACTCATCTACGTGTCTATATGGTATAAAAACACCAAGAGATCTTGCTCCATTTAAGAAAAACAAAATATTCAGGTGAATTACATTTTACGTGCATTAATTCTTCTTTTGACATACATATAGATGTCATTATTTGATAAATTTCTATACTTGGATCAAATTTGTATAGCCCCATACCTTATTCTTTTAACTACCTCTTTATAATGATCTCGTGTGTCCTAAATAACATATCTACAAATATTGTTGTTCTCTCTGTCCAATTTTCTCTGAAGTGAAGGTTTTTTTTGGAAAATTCAAGAGGGTTGGGGTCCTTATGAAAACCGTTATTGAAAACTCAAGAAGATTGAGGGTCCTTATGAAAATCCTTATTGTTCTTCAGGCCTTATTATTCTTCAGGTTTGAGATGGTGAATGTTCACTGACCTTTTGTGTCAGCTTTAGTTTCCTGATGGTTTTCTATATAAGGGATCAGGATCCTTTCACTCCGTGTCAATTTAATCAAAAACATATCTGCGAATCTAATTGAAACTCGTTCTACCTGGACAAGGTTGGTTATTTACTAATCTTAGACACTTATTTTTCTTCCAGAGAAGCAATTCCATTCGAGGAATAACAAACCTACGAGTGGGAGTTAAAAATTATTAGGTATTCTTCTATCCCTTCGAACTAATTTTAATTGTACGCACTTCTTCTTGCTTATCTGTCCTTAGTCTTTACAGATCATTTCATGCTTTCCCTATTTAGCATGGGAAGTCCTTTCTAGTAATACATTATTTACTGGGGCTAGGGAATTTCATGCTTTAGTGAGGCTAAGGAATTTCGTGGTTGCTATTTGTAGTAGATATCCCAGGACAATTCATGTGAATTGGCATTGTCACTTCCACCATCTTTAATTGGAGTAAAGATTTTGGTGATTGGAGGAGATTATAATTAAATAATCAGTGAAATCTGGGCTCGTTTGACAACAGGAATACAAGCGGAATAGGCATATGTAAATTCTTAAAATTTTGAATTTTTCGTTTGGATGCACCAAATTGGAATTGAAATTGGAATACTTATTCTTTTATTTATTTTAGAAAAAATAAATTTTGGGGTGCGCAAATTCCCCATCAAATATTGGCTGAGCCAAACAGAGAACAGATACACATAGCCCCATTTTCTATTCCAGAATAAGTATTCCAGAATAGCTATTCCTATTTCCACAATCAAATAGATATTTGAAAATCTGTTTCATTTTAATTTTTAGAACAGTAGTTGATTATTTTAATTTTTAATAATTACCACATGTTTTACATTCGCATATTTGGAAATCTGTTTCAGGCGCCTGTGCAACTAAAAGAGTTCGTCATTTCTAATTGCTGGAAATTCCAAAAATTCCTAAACTCAATTAGAAACTCCAAAACTTTCTAAACTCAATTAGATGTCTCAAGAAGCTAAAAAGATAGTAATTAAAGACAGGAATAATATTATGCGTTTGCCAGAAGAATTTTGTGGTCTTCAATCATTGGAGCACTTGCAATTAGATTATGATAAATTGTTAAACCTACCAAACAGGTTTGGGGATTTGAGAAATCAACGGTATCTATATATGCACTCCAAAATGTTGAGGAGCTTACCAGTTTCTTTTAGGCTCCTGATGCTCTTGCCCCCAAATTGAGAAAATTGAGGGTTTAGAAGTTTGGAAATATTGGAAGTAGGCAGCCAGTCGGAGGTGCCCAGAATAGAAAGTTTGGAACCCATGGAAAAATTGAGGAGGCTGGAATTCAGAGCACACGAAGGATCAGCTATTGCACATTGCATTCAAACGATACAGGTAATAATAATAGATTTTAAAACAACAAGTTATAGCTAAGTTATTGTTTTTTTGAGTTTTCTAAGACAGCAAAGTGTATGAAGAATCGACTGCTATATATGCAGAATTATCTGTCAATTAGAATGGAAATCACATTGTGCAAGACAAGAGTATAACTTTCCCTTTATCACTGCATATGTAGATACAAGCACAAAATATTGGAACAAGCAGCAAAACAACTCTCCGTTACGAACTCAAAAACAAATCACCATTTCTTTGTTAATTCAATGACAACAAAACTTAGATAGCATTGAACTTCTAGCCTTGTTTCACATGTGAAAGGGAACAACTATAAATGCTAATTTTAATATCTAACTAGCACTTGCATCAGATGAGGTGCAATGGTGTAGATAATAGTGATAACTCATTTCATAGATATAGGATATTATTAATGAGTATTAGGGAAGACGTAAATGTACAATTCAAAAAAAAAAGATTTTGATTACAAACAATATGAAGTCCTTTAGTTACCTCTAATTATCTTTGGACATCTCTTAATTAAGATTTTGTTAAGTGTTCAATTCACTTTCATGAGAGATGCATGCATATGAACCACTACTAATGAAAAATAGGTCAATGAATTTGACTCAAACAACTACATAGTTGAATCCTGATATAAATATCACAATGTGACTTGTCATGGACAATATCTCTGAAAAATAGGTCAATGAATTTGACTCAAACAACTACATAGTCAAATCTTGATATAAATATCACAATGTGACTTGTCATGGATAATCGAGGACTTTTTCCATTAATTATTAAATAGTATGACATTACTTTCAAGGGTTTTTCCTGTTATTTATTAAATAGAATGACACTCCTTTCCTTATATCAAGGTCATATCTAATGTAGTGCAGGTTTTCGTATTTCAAGTTTACAAATTCCTTACATGGGTGTCCATGAACAATGATAGTTAATGGAATTCACTTGCAATATTTTCAAGCCATCTCAACCCATTAATTTCTTCAAATCATTATATAACACACAAATATGTTGTTCAAACTATTGACCCCTTTTGGAATCTTATGGAATTGTCACTCTTTTATGTTGAAGCTCCCTCATCTCTCAAAATGATGGTTCTCTTGGATAGAAACTTTGGCATTGTTTTTGCCTATTTTTTAATACCAGTACAATGATTTCAAATAAACAACATAGTTCTAGGCTACCTTATCCTCCACAAACTGAACATGTGGATTACTTAAGGGCCCATTTGGTTGTTGGAATATGATTTAAGAATTGACATTGAAAATCTTGGGGTTGGGATTTAGGAACTTAAAGTCTAGATTACAATTTTAAGAATTTGATTTGGGACCATTTTCGTCACCAAGAATTCATTGCGACAATACGAGTTCCGCCCATTTGGTTGCACATTTATGGAATTGGAATACCAACCAAAATAAGATTTAAAATTTTTTTTTTTACATGAATGAAATATGTTTTTAAAATATAATTCTAGCATGATTTAAAATATAATTTAAATGTACCTTACATTATTGTCACTCTTTTATGTTGAAGCTCCCTCATCTCTCAAAATAATGGTTCTCTTGGATAGAAACTTTGGCATTGTTTTTGCCTATTTTTTAATACCAGTACAATGATTTCAAATAAACAACATAGTTCTAGGCTACCTTATCCTCCACAAACTAAACATGTGGATTACTTAAGGGCCCATTTTGTTGTTGGAATATGATTTAAGAATTGACATTGAAAATATTGGGGTTGGGATTTAGGAACTTAAAGTCTAGATTACAATTTTGAGAATTTGATTTGGGACCATTTGCATCACCAAGAATTCATTACGACAATACAAGTTTTGCCCATTTGGTTGCAGATTTATGGAATTGGAATACCAACCAGAATAAGCTTTTTAATTTTAATTTTTACATGAATGAAATGTGCTTTTAAAATATCATTCTAGCATGATTTAAAATATGATTTAAATGTACCTTACATTATTTTCACTCTTTTATGTTGAAGCTCCCTCATCTCTCAAAATGGTGGTTCTCTTGGATAGAAGCTTTGGCATTATTTTTGCATATTTTTTAATACCAGTACAATGATTTAAAATAAACAACATAATTCTAGGCTACCTTATCCTCCAAAAACTAAACATGTGGATTACTTAAGGGCCCATTTGGTTGTTGGAATATGATTTAAGAATTGACATTGAAAATCTTGGGGTTGGGATTTAGGAACTTAAAGTCTAGATTACAATTTTGAGAATTTGATTTGGAACCATTTCCGTCACCAAGAATTCATTACAACAATACAAGTTTCGCCCATTTGGTTGCACATTTATGGAATTGGAATACCAACCAAAATAAGCTTTTTAATTTTTTTTTTACATGAATGAAATATGTTTTTAAAATATCATTTAGCATGATTTAAAATATGATTTAAATGTACCTTACATTACATGATTTTAAAGCCATTTTATTTATTATCATTGAAATTGTGCTACACATGGAAAATACTAACTCCAAAAAAGAAACTACATCAATTTATAAATTATCGTGACATCACAATTTGTTTTTCTCCAAATGTTTGTATACAAAATAAAATTATCATATTAACACATTAAACATGTAGTAAAGTTCTATCTTTATTGGGCTCATTGTCACACAAGGTTCCAATATACAAGGCCAAATAGAATGTCAATAATTACACATAGAAGGAAGCATAGAAATATTATTTCAGCATCTCATGTCTTAAACATTTCAAAATTATTTTCTTCATCATGTATTTCAGCTTTGGCCATTGAATCAATGTCATCCTTGGCCACGTCTTGTGCCTTACACATGTTACAATCATTTCCTTCATTGTGTGCAGTTGTAGAGTGCACATCATTAACCCACTTGAAATGTTTACAACCATTGTTCCCCTAAAATACAAAATCTACATTAGTTCTCACTAAATCAATCACATGTTATTAATTTGGAATATAGAATACATAACATGTCTTTAATAACTTTTTTCCTATTAGGGAAACACCAAAATTGGCACCTAGGATTATTCTTCGTGCACGACAATTTCAATAGGCATGACCTAGCACCACATGGAAGATTATGAATTGGCACATATCTCAAAGCCATGAATGTTGTATCAATAAATAATGCTCCATGAAAAATTACTGAAAACCTCCTATTATAAGATTTGACAAATTCTTCCCACTAATGAATGTCTATGACCTATTCAATCGATATAACCCTTTTATACACAACACCCAACACATTGAGACAAAGAGGATGTGTAAAACGGTTGTGGGCTTTAAATTTATGCCTGACCATTGCACTATCATTGAAGATTGTAAGCTATTTCAATGAATTCATTTTCTGCAAACCTTTCATGCTTCCATGTTTCTATGAGAAGTTTTTGAAAAACATGCCATGTGCATTGTTTAGAGGTACATATTTTACATATGTATATAATAGAATATTATGCTATTATAAACATAACTCACACTTAATAGAGTATATAAAATAATATATTATAGATGTATATAAAAATTTGACCTCCTTTGGAAAATATCTCCTACTTATCAATCCATAATTCTGTTTATCTCTCTCAAATGTCATACACCAATCATCGGAGGAATAGTAAGAACATGATTCTAGGAGACCCCATCGTGGATAGGGAGTATATATTTGGAAAGACAATGACTCCTAATTATGATGATAAATTGAACAACTTAGTAATTCCAAAAAAAATTGTTGAAAACCATTTTCTTAAGGATGGGGTTAGCTGTTGAATCACAAACTATTCATACATTTTTAGATACAAGTGTCAACAAACAATAGCAATTTAGATTTCCATTTTTGGAAAGAATTCATAGTTACGTTCTCACCTAAAAATGGATAAAATTCTTCAAACATAAGGGTTTGACATTAGGAGATATTGTTTCCTTTTCTAGGGACTATAATATTCCAAGAAATAGATTTTACATTAGATCCCACGCCAATTAGAATTTGATGAGAATTAATTGTATGCAACATCAATTTGATTCTAATAAGTTACTTCAAGAAAAGGGATACGATTCCTTTTCTAGTACACTAACCTCCCTAATTGTGCCACCTCTAAGTATTTCTAAGCCCAAATTGCATATTATACTTATTGTTTCTACCAAACATGTAACAACTTGCATAAAACTTAAATGTCCAAGATGATTTTCAAATAATAAACATGTGACACAATATAAATTACATTGTATAGGCATCCATTTCTTTTGTAATGTACAAATTCTCGAAGTTAAAATATCTTTTATGTTTATTTCTTCACATCAAAAATCACCACACCTCTATTCATTTAATGCCAACAGAACTTAGATAGCATCAAACTTCTAGTGTACTTCCACACATGAAATAAAAAAAGCTATAAATGCCACTTTTAATATCTAACTAGCACTTGCATCAGATGAGGTGTAATGGTTTAATTGATAGTGACTATGTCATCTATATTGGCAGATATAGGATACTTTTAATGATTGTTAGGGGAAGATGTAAATGTACAATTCAAGAAAGTTAGGTTTTGATTACAAAAAATATCAAATCCTTTAATTACCTCTAACTAGCTTTGGGCAACTCTTAATTAGGATTCTGTTAAGTATTCCATTCACTTACATGAGGGATGGGTTCATGTGAACCACTACTTATAAAAAATTGGTCACTAAATTTGATTCAAACAACTACATAGTTTGATCTTGATATAAATATCATAATGTGATTTGTTGTGGAAAATATCTCTAATTTATTGAGGGATTTACCTATTAATTATTAAATAGAATGCCACTCCTATCCTTAAATCAAGGTCATATATAATGTAGTTCAGGTTTCTATATTTGAAATTCACAAATTCCTTGCGTGGGTGTCCATGAACAATAATGTCCCTAGTAATTGAATTCACTTGAAACCTTTTCAAGGGATCTTAATGCATTAATCTCTTAAAATCATTATATAACACATGAATATGTTGTATGCAATATTGACCACTTTTGGAATCTTATGGAGTTTTTATTCTTCTACACTGAAGCTCCCTCATCTCTCAAGATGGTGGTTCTCTTGGATAGACACTATGAAACTTTTTAAAATTATTGTTTAATTCTAGTACATTGATTTAAAGCTACCATCATAGTTCTAGGCTATCATATCCTCCACAAACCGACTTAAGGGCCCATTTGGTTGTTGCAATATTATTTGAGAATTGACATTCAAAATCCTAGGTTTGTGATTCTAGAACTTGAAATTCAGATTATGATTTTGAGAATTTGATTTGGGACCATCTAGTTCACCAAGAATTCATTATGAGAATACACATTTCCTTCATTTGGTTGCACATTTTTGGTATTGGAATACCAAACAGAATAAGCATTTTTTTTCTTTTTTAAAAAATGAATGAAAAAGGATTCTAACATATCATTCTAACATGATCCAAAATGTGATTTAAATGTACCTTACATTACATGATTTTAAATTCATTTTATTTATATTAACATTACAACCATGCTACACATGGAAAATCTAGTAGCTCCAAAAAAAACTACATTAATTTATAAATTGCCATGACATCACAATTTTTCTTTTCCAAATTTCTATATATAAAATAAACATATCAGCATAGCTCATAAAACATGCAGTAATGTTCTATCTTTATTGGGTTCAATGTCACATAAGGTTCCAACATACAAGGCCAATAATTACACATAGAATGCAACATAAAAATATTATTTCAGCCTCTTGTTCCTTGCACAATTTTCACTCATTTCCTTCATCATGTATTTCAGCATTGGCCATTGAAGAAATGTTAGCCCTAGCCACCTCTCATACCTTACACATTTCACGCTCATTTTCTTCATCATGTGTAGTTGTAGAGTGAACATCATCAACACACCTAAAATGTCTAAAACCATTGTTCCCCTAAAATGAAAAATATACATTAGTTCATACTAAAGAGATTACAAGGACCATAAATTTGGAATATATAATATATTACGTGTCATTAAAAACCTTTTTTCCTATCAAGGCAACACCAAAACTGGCACCCAAGATTAATCTTTGTGTGCAACAATTTTAAGGGGCATGCCCTAACATCACATGGGAATTTATGAGTTACACAACTCTCAAAGTCATGAATCCTATATCGATAAACAATGCACCATGAAAACTTACTAAACACCTCCTACTGTAAGTCATGGCAAATTATTCCCACTAATAAATGTCTATGCCCTATTTAATCGATATAACACTTTTATACACAACACCCAACATATACAGACATAGAGGATGTGTATAATGGCTATGGGATTTTACTTTACCCTTGACCATTGCACCATCATTGAATATTATGGGTATGTCCAGGATCATGGTGTGCCAAAAAGTGGCGATCTTAAAAATATATAGTTCTGAAATGCCTCAAAGTATTTCAAAATCTATTCCATCTTTTTTCCCCACCCATCCTGACACCAAACCAAAAAATTAATAAATTTATGAGACCTAGTATATATCCTTTAAAAAGGTCCAGAAAGCATGTTTTTTACCTGTTCTTATGTATTTCTTACTTCAAACATGTATCTGATGACTTTTCTCTTATCCAAATTTGATGAAATGAAAAGGGTTTCATAAGAATGTTCTTAGCTTTCCATAAAAGTAATGTTTGTCAACTTATGATTTCAGTAAGTAATTGTTACTTATTTTCTAATGGAGTTATGTATAAAGTGTTGATTGACACACTGATTGAAAAAAAAATTACAACTTTAAAACAATACAACAATTTTGAAATCCAAAAGATGCATCACATTCTATGCTTATTCTACTATAAGGAAGTAATAATAAAAATCATCTCCAATCCCTCAATTTTTGGAAGGATTAGAGAGATCAATTTTTGAGCTTGTTAATGCTTTTGTAATTAAATATAAGGGTAAACATGCTTTTTCTCCTTGGGATGGCTATGTTATTCATTGGTGGAAGGGTTTAATTTTTCCTCATCTTCCTACTCCATTGTGTCCATCCAAGATTCCTCTTATCCGAGCACAAACCAAGTGGATTCCTCCAAGTGAGGGTTATTTCAAACTCAATTTTGATGGGGCCTCTAGAGGAAATCCAAGCAACTCTTGCTATGGCATAGTCATTAGAGATTTTAAAGATCATGTGATTGCAGAAAAATCATCTTCTCTCGCTCAATGTACTAATAACAAAGCTAAGGCTTTGGCCTTGCTTTTTGGTTTGGAACTTGCAAAATTACTTTCTATATCTATGTTACATGTTAAAGGGGATTCGTCCATTATTATTAATGCATGTATTAAATGTCATGTATATAATTGGTCCATATAGTATATATTACATCAAGTATGGTCTCTTCTTGATTCAATATCTGAATGTTACATCATGCATACTTATAGAGAAGGAAATCTTTCAGCTGATTATCTGGCTAATTTGGGTACTGACGGAGTTTATATTAACTCTTTACTTTCCCCACTTAACCTCCTTGATCTCCCCAACTTGGTTAATATTGTGAAAATAAAATATGTTTAGAATAAGGTTGAGTCCTTCTCATATTTTATTTGATAGTAAATGATGACTTCTCTACGATTTCACATATTTTTTCTTTTATGGATCTCACTTTTTTTTCTGAGACACTGTATGGAGGTCAGGGTCTTGGATTGCACTTGCATCAGATGGCTTTCTAATATCATGGCCTTAATTGGAGTTTTGGATGTAGATCAATGATGGTAATCTTTATGACGATTTTTGGCTAGGCTCTTGGTTTTATCTCTAGCACCAAACAATGAATTGTAAATTCATATGAGTTTTGGGCTCTTTTTAATCACTATATTCTTGATTTAGGAATCTCTAGGATGAAATTCATTAGTGTTGATAGATCACACTCTCTCTTAATGTAGTTTTTCTTTTGCTGCATCTTTTTTGTATCAGGCAATGACCAAAGTTTTTCTTTTTTGGTTCTTTTCTTTGGGAGCTATTTTGAACTAGTTATTATTAATATAAATATAATGTTTTGCCAAAAAAAAAAAATTTAAATGTTGTAGAGTTTTGAATTAGTTAAGGTGGTTAGGTAGGAGATTTTTTTTTATTCCAAAAATAATATAGTAGAAAATTCATAATTAATTATTTATTTAAAAATAAAAATTCCCAAAAATATGCATCACATCTGGGCATGAGTCTACTTCTTCTATCTAGAATCTTATTAAAAAATATTACTATTTGATTTTGATTAAGGTGGTTAGAAATATGTCTACTTGTTATTTTTGTCTTGAAATTTATGTACTATTGCATTTAAATTCAAACTTTTGATGAATGAATTTTTATTATTTTTCAGATAATGCCTAGTAGTTTAGAAACCTAATTCAATTTCCTAGATATTCATTTCTCTCCACTTTTTCATAGAAATTTTATAACAAGTTGAAAATTGCATGCCAAGTTGACATAACCTTGATTGTCTGATTTGTCATTGCCACTCAAGGGCATAGTTTGGTTGACCACGATCCTACACATACCCTTATAAGCTATTTCAATAAATTCATTTTGTAGAAATTTTCATGCTTTCATGTTTCTATGAGATATTTAATTAAAAAACATACCATGTGTATTGTCTACAGTTACATATTTGATAGATTTATATAGCATAGTATTATGTTATTATAGACATACATCCTACTTAACATAGTATATTATAGATTTATATCACAATTTTTCTTCTGCTGGAAAATATCTCCTACTTATCAATCTATAATCCCATTTATCTCTTACAAAAGTGGTGCAACACTCATTAGTCCTATTTATCTCTTCCATAATCCTACTTAACATAGTATATTATAGACTTATATCACAATTTTTCTTCCACTGGAAAATATCTCTTGCTTATCAATCAATAATCCCGTTAATGTCTTCCAAAAGTGGTACATGACTCGTAAGAGGAATAGTAAGAATATGATTCTAGGAGACCCCATCATGGATAAGTAGTACATATATTTGAAAATATGATGATTCCTAATGATGTGGATAGATTGCATAGGTTAGTAATCCCAACAAAACATGTTGGAAGCCATTTCCTAAGGATAGGTTAGACGTTTAATCACAAACTATTCGTACATATTTGGATACAAGTGTTAGCAAACAATAGTGATTTAGATGTTCATTTTGAGAAAGAAGCCACAATTATGAATTCACATAAGAATGGATACAATAAATTTTACATTAGAGCCCATGTCTCTTAGAATTTTATGAGAATTAGTCGCATGTAAGATCAATTTGGTACTAAATAGTTACTTCAAGAAAAGGGATTTGATGCCTTGTCTAGTACTTTGACCTCCCTAATCACCACCTCTAAGTATTTGTAAGCCCAAATTACATATTATACTGATTGTTTCTACTAAAAATGTAACAAGTGCATAAATCTTACATGTCCAAGATGATTTGTATATAATAAAGGTGTGACACAATTTGAATTAAATTGTATAGTCATTCATTTATTTTTTAATGTACAAAGTCTTAGAGTCTAAAAATCTTCTATGTTTGTTTCTTCACATCACAAATCACTACATCATATTTGACTCAATAAGAACAAAAATTATATAGCATTGAACTTCTAGTTTAGTTCTACATGTGAAAGGGAACTACTAAAAATACCAATTTTAGTAGCTAACTAGCACTTGCATTAGATAAGGTGCAATGATTTAGCTGACAACAACCGTGTCATATGTATTGGCACTTATATAATACTTTTAATGACTATTAGGGGAAGATGTAAATGTATAATTCAATAAACTTAGGTTTTGATTACAAACAATATAAAGTCCTTTAGTTACCTATAATTACCTTTGGGAACCTCTTGATTAGGATTCTATTAAGTATTCCATTCTCTTTCATGAGAGATGGGTTCACGTGAACGACTACTTATGGAAAATAGGTCATTGAATTTGACTCAAATAGCTAAAAAATTGAATCTTGATATAAATATCACAATATGACTTGTTGTGGGAAATATCTATGATTTATTGAGGGTGTTTTCCATTAATTATTAAATAAAATGACACCCCTTTCCTTATATCATGGTCATATCTAATGTAGTGCAAGTTTTCATATTTCAAGCTTACAAATTCCTTGTGTGGGTGTCCATGGACAATGATGTCCCCATTAATGTAATTCACTTGAAATATTTTCAAGCCATCTCAACCCATTAATCTCTTCAAATCATTATATAACACACAAATATGTTGTACGCAATACTGACCCCTTTGGGAATCTTATGGAGTTTTTATTCTTTTATGTTGAAGCTCCCTCATCTCTCAAAATGATGGTTCTCCTATATAGGTACTGTGACATTATATTTTCCTATTTTTAAATTTTAGTACACCGATTAAAAACTAACAACATAGTTCTAGGCTACCTTATCCTCCACCAACCAAATATATTAATTTCTTAAGGGCTCGTTTGATTACTAGATAATGATTTGAGAATTGATATTTAGAATCCTAGAATTGGGATTCTGGAACTTGAAATCTAGATTAAGATTTTGGAAATTTGATTTGGGACCATTTGGTTCACCAAGAATTCATTATGATAATACACATTTCCTCCATTTGGTTGCACATTTCTAGAATTGGAATACAAATCAGAATAAGTATTTTATTTTTATTTTTATTTTTATTTTTAACATGAATGATTTGTGTTTTTAATATATCATGCTAGCATGATTTAAAATTTGATTTAAATGTACCTTACATTAAATAATTTTAAAATAGTTGTATTTATTTTCATTAAAACCATACTACATAGGGAAAATACTAACTCCAAAAAAGCCACATTAATTTTTAAATTGCCGAGTGATCACAATTTTTTTTTTCAAATATTTGTATATAAAATAAAAATATCGAGGTAACTCACAAAACATGTAGTAAAGTTCTATATTTATCGAGCTCATTATTGCATAAGTTTCCAACATTCAAGGCCAAATAGAAGGCCAATAATCACACATAGAAGATAGTGTAAGAAGATTATTTCAGCCTCTCATGCACTATACATTTTTCACCTTTTTCCTTCATCATATATTTAAGCTTTGGCCATTGAAGAAATGTCATCTCTAGCCTCCTCTTGTGCCTTATACATTTTGCATTCATTTGCTTCATCATGTGTAGTTGTGTACAACAATTTTAATAGGAAAAACCCAAAATCACATGGGCAATTATGAATTGGTACATCTCTCTAAGGCATGAATCTTGTATCAATAAGTAGTGTACTATGAAAAATTACTAAACACCTACTATAAGTTTTGAAAAATTCTTTCCACTAATGAATGTCTAATCCCTATTCAATTGATATAACCCTTTTATACACAACACCCAACACACACAAACATAGAGGATGTGTACAATGGTTGTGGACTTTAATTTTATACCTTACCATTGAACGATCATTGAAGATTCTAAGCTATTCTAACCTATTCAAATATTTCATGCTTCCATGTTTCTATGAGAGATTTTTGAAAAATATGACATGTGCATTGTCTACAGATACATATTTTACTGTTGTATATAACAGAGTATTATGCTATTACAAACATAAATCTCACTTAAAAAAGTATATAACAAAATATATTATAGATGTATATCACAATTTGTCTTCCTTTGGAAAATATCTCCTACTTATCAATCCATAATTATGTTTATCTCTTTCAAAAGTGGCACAACACTCATAAGAGGAAGAATACAAATATAATTCTAAGAGACCCCATCGTGGATAGGCTGTATATATATTATAAAAGATAGAAGTATGGTCTTCAAGTTGTGAAATTGTTCATGTAATGTAGTAGATGTAATCAATACATGTAGGGTACACAGTAGAAATACAACATTTAATAAGTTTCTCATTAAATCTTATGGTTATCTTTGACATTATTTTCAAAAGGGAAAATGCATGAGTATGAAACATATTGCAGATGGAAGATATGTGGGCAAAGGGGGACAAAATACTAGTATATCCAAAGGGGAAGTATATGTAGTTGTAGAAAAAATAACCTAGTAAAGAGAAAAGATCATGATGTTGTAGGGAACATGATGAAGTTAGAGATGAAGCTATTTATGTTAGTATTACATGATTTTTTTCATAATGTAATAATTTATAATAATGTGTTTCAATCAATACCAGAGGGGGAAATTGTTATCCCCAATTGAAAAAGTTAATAATGTATGTGAAAGAGTCATATAAGTTGTTATGTTGTCATTGATGTCAAACCTCAATTGTTAAAACATTATGCTAATTCAATAGAGTGCCACATAATTTGATTGATGAAGAGGATTTCAAGAAAGTATAATGATGAAGAAAGTGTATGAATTATATTGGGCACTTGTAAGTTGTTAAGTTAGACTTTGACACCATAATATTATTTCAATATTATTTTACATGGTTTGATTAAGTATTGAGATCATGTATAAGCAAGTATTGAAGCTATGATATGGAAAGATAAAGAAATAGAAATTTGCACTAAGTTGGGTCATTTGGTCAGTGAATGTAGACCTAATGGTAATTGAGCTACAAAAATTGTCATCAAGCACATTTTAATGAAGTAAAGGATGAATAGTATTAACCAGGCAAAAATGATGTAAACCAAGCATAGTATTTCAACTGAGTGAAGTGTAGTGCTAATTGACAAAATTGTAGTATTGAATGAGTGAAGTATTGACCAAGTGAAGTATAGTATTAACCAAGCAAAGAAAAGAAGAACAATTCCAAAAGATTCAATTGAAGATAGACATTTGATGAAAATAAAGATTAATTGAGAAATTTCAAAGATAAGAATGAAATTAGTTATGAGATCTATGGCTAAAGAAATATAAAGAAGATCTAATGAAAGATATTTAATGATTTGAAATGAAGCACAAAGTTCGAGGTGAAGGTGTAAAACTTGGCTGTCTAAATTTAATAAATTTGAGATGGATGAAGATGAGACAATTGTAATTAAATGAAAAAACAAAGGAGAATTTGGTGAAGCAAAAATTAGTTGTCTATTTAAGGGATGAACAAGATGTTCATTGATAAGTAGGATATAATTTCCACAGCAAGTCAAATTGTGATATTGCTATCAGGATTTAACTATGTGATTTTGAGTCAAACTCATTGACCCATGTTTAATGAGTAATAATTCAACATGAATCCATCTCTCATGAGAATAAATGGAACACTTAGCACTCATTGGATCTAGGTGATGCTCACAAAGGTGAAGCACTAGGACTTCCCAGGAGGTCACTCATCCTAGTACTACTCCATTTTGAGCACATTTAACTCGAAGTTTCCACCATGGTTAAACCCAAAGATTGCAACTTTATTTGCAAAACCTTCACCAAGTGTTGTGCCTTATGAACCATTCATTAGAAAGCCACTTGATAAGGCACAACATTTTTTGAAGGTTTTGCAAATGGGGTTGCGAGCTTTGGGTTTAACCATTGAGGGAACTCCATAGTTAAGCACACTCAAGCTAGAGTAATACTAGGATGAGTGACCTCCTAGGAAGTCTTGATGCTTCACCATTGTGAGCATCACCTAGATCCATTGAGTGTTAAGTGTTCCATTTATTCTCATGAGAGATGGATTCATGTTGAATCACTACTCATGAAACATGGGTCAATGAGTTTGACTCAAAATCACACAGTTAAATCCTGATAGAAATATCACTAGATGTCCATTCTTGTTGATTGAGTTGAAGTTGAAGATTGATAACCAAGGGATAGTTGAGAAAAGTTACATTGTGAGATCTAGCAAAGAAAGTATAAAATCATTGTAGTATAAAATCTCTTAACGGAGTGGACTTAACATTTTTATTTGTAAATCCATTTGTATGGTGACATTTAGTTGAGTGTTTTGAAGTACTTTAGAGCATGCCAATCTAAATATATAGGAGAAGTAAGGTCTAGATGATCTTTGGTATAAACCCTCTAACTACATTATATGAACAATGTGTATGTAACCTTTAACAAGGTTGGCTCCTAACATAACTCACTTCAGAAGAGTGAATTTTTTTGAGTTGCTAGTCCTAGGTGGTTTTTCCCTAACATGGTTTCCATGTTAAAAATACCTATGTCAAAATGTGTGAATAGTTTTGTTTCATGTTATTTAATATTTATTTGTTTATTATTGCAACTCGATATACACACGAAGTTTACTCTGATACTTGATATGTAAAGTTAACAGTTTAGCTCAAAGTTTAAATAAAAAAAGATTGCAAAGTTTGATCGATTTACCAAGCTAGAGATTTGAAGGTTATAAGTGCTAAGTTTTTGGAAAAATGTTTAAGGACATGTACGATAATTGGAACTATAACTAATTCACCCCCCTCTTAGTTATCTAACAAAATCAATAAATTTCAAATTATCTTTAACTTTTAGGTTTTACTTATAACTTTTTGATATAAAACTTGTTAATTATAACAATTTATAAATATAATTTGAATTAACTAAATTGATAAATTATAAATTGACTTTAATATTCAATTTTTATTTATAATTTTTAATGTAAAAGATAAAATTAAGGGGTGGGGAAGAGAGAGAGAGCGCATGGATGTTAGAATGAATATATGAGAGGTAGGTATAATGAGTTGCAAATAGAAATGTGGAGGGAGAGAAGAGGTAGATGGAGAGATACATATAAAGGTAGAGGGAGGAGTGAGATGAATGTTTGTGTATGAGACAAAGACCACACTTACAATGATCATATATTTTATAAAAATGTATATGTTAAAAAAATAAAAACTAAACTAAAATTTTCAAAATTATCCTCCAATTTTTCTTTGGGATACCTCGTCCACACAAAGATACAATTACTGGTTATTATAATAATAATAATTATAATGTTGATAATTCCGAGAGTAATTGAATCAACACTTACAATATCGTCGACACTTGACCATGTATTCTATAGAAATGTATTTAAAAAAAGAAGGAGCAAAATTTTCTAGATTGTCGTCCAACATTTCTTCTGAACTAAGATACAAATAATAGTAACTATTATAATGATAGTAGTTCCGTGTCCTCATCTGAGCATCTTCACCGACTCCATTTTCGTTGTGAAAAAGAATTGCAGTTGTGGTCGAAACGCCTCCGCTCTTTTCTCTTCCTCTAAATTGACTTTCCTCTCACCTCTTGTCTATAACATAACCGACTCCTTGGCATTATTTCCATTATTTCACTTGTTTATTGATTTTGCGTGTTCTAAGCTGCCCCCACAGCAGCAGTTTAAAAAGACTGCTACCTATAACCAGATTCTTCGTTTCTTCCGCAAAGTTTGATTCCCATTACGTCCCTTCGTCTGGTCAAAACCAACTTTAGATAAAGAAAAATTAAAGATAGGTGGAGCTGTCTTCCACATGTTTCCCCGCATTATTCTAAGTTTCAGTTGCTTCATCTGCTCACTTGTTTATTGATTTTCTGTGTTGTAATCTTACCAACCAACTTGTAAATCAGAAGACTAAAGAGGAGCAGAAGCACATCACAAACTTCAGTACAAGAAAAACCACTCAATCTACGCGTTTTTTCATTTCGTTACCTTCATCCCCTCTCATCTAAAAATACTCAGAGCTTCAACTCCCCTGCTTTTATTGCTTTTCTTTCTTTCTCTTTTTTGTATCACTTCGATCCGATTTCATGGCCGCGTCTACTTCCTTAAGTGCTTCCGACGGAGTCGCAGCATCTTCACGGTCCACTTCTGCCTCAAAACTCTTTAAAAAAGCGTCATACGATGTATTTATCAATCATCGTGGACCAGACGTCAAATCCACCATAGCTAGTACTCTTTATTCTATTCTTACTGGTATGACGCTCTCAGTTTTCTTGTATTCAGAGGAGTTAGAATATGGGGATTTCTTGCAACGAACAATAGAGGAGTTAGAATATGGGGATTTCTTGCAACGAACAATAGAGGAATTAGAATATGGGGATTTCTTGCAACGAACGATAGTAGCAGCAATGGCCAGCGCTTTGCTTCATATTGCTATTTTCTCCAAAACCTATGCAGAATCGCCAGAGTGCTTGGCAGAGCTCTCATTTATTGTTAAATCTGGCGCCCCATTTATTCCCATCTTCTACCGTGTAGAGCCCACCGATCTCAGATGGGTCGGTCAAGGTAAAGGGATTTATGTTGGGGCTTTCAGGAAGCATGAAGAGAAGGGCAGATACAGCATAATACAGCTTCAACAGTGGAAGGAGGCACTCTACAAAGTCTCATTTTACAATGGCGAAATCATTTAAACTAATGAGTGAGTACCCCACACACCTGACCCTTCAATTTTCACATATATGGTTTCTTTCTCTTACTTTTGTATTGAACTTTGGTATTATAACCAACTAGTAGCTTGATTTTGTATGTTTTTACTTTTTCAGAGATGAGATGAAACTATGGAAAAATATCGTGGCTGCTGTTTTGAAGGAAAAAAACAATGTGCTATTACCGGTTGCAAAACATCCAGTGGGTCTAAAAGAAATAGTGCAAGACTCTGAGATGAACACACTTTGTTCTGCCCGGGGTGATCAGGATTTACAAATTGTGGGAATATGGGAATGGGTGGTTCTGGAAAGACCACGCTTGCTCAAGAGTTATACAACAAAAGTTCATCATCAATGGACAGGTGTGGTTTTATTTTTGATATTAGAGATGCTGCAGCCAAAGGCCTGTTGCAAAATAAACAGATTCAACTCCTCAAGGACCTTGGCGTCCAAAATGAAACATTTAGTAATGTAGGGAAAGGTAAGGCACTTCTTATAAAACATTTGAGGCCTGCTAGGGTGCTCTTTGTTTTTGATGATGTGGACCATAAGAATCAATTGGATGCTCTCCTACCTATAAAAGACAATCTTGGAAGGGGTAGTCTTATTATTGTAACAACATGAGAGTTCAATATTTTAAGATCTTGGGGCATATCTTCAATATACAATATGAAACCACTTGATTCATTTTGTGGAAAGTAGCTTTTTTGTTGGCATGCCTTCTTAAGATCTGATCCTCCCAATGGATTTGAAGAGCTTGTTGAAAAATTTGTAAAGGTTTGCATTGCCCTTATTGCTTAAAGTTTTTGGGGGTCAACTATATGGAGAGGCTTGTAGGGAATATTGGGAGTCTCTATTGCATAAGATCTCAAGAATTTTTCCAGAATATAGAATCAAAATAAGTTATGATGCATCTAGATTCTAGGCCCTATGGCCACTAGATGTTATACTAGAGTATTATTGCTTCATAAACTGTAATGCCCTGCGAAGGGATCCAAAGAATTTCACTAAGTTTGTCAAACAATTTTTTTTTTAAAACATGAAAGTAAAACCATTCATACACATTTGCGGAAGCAATAGTAACATCCAACTGCAAGTAAATATAACATATCAGAATTACATTCTTTAAAGATCCCTTAACGTTGAATTACTTCTAATCCTAACTTATTCATCTAACATTACATCCTTAACAATGAAATAACAAGGATACATCCAATGTTCATAAACCATATACAAGTGTACATTTTAGATTGCTCAATCATCCACTATTAATCCATGATGCAATAACATAGTGAAACCACATACCATACATGATACATCATCATCATGAAGATATAGACATCCATCATAAAAGATAATCATACATCACAAACATAAATAACTAAGTGCACGATTCCTCCCAACCTTAAATAGCATCATTAGACCATCATGGATCCTAGCCATCCCTCCGTGCGTAACATTCCAAAGCACCGAAGAGATCATCGGCTATAAACATAGTAGGAATGTCACTCCTAAAACATCCTACTAACATGAAAAGTAAAGCATAAGATATCATCATCTAACATATGCAAACCATCAATGTAAGAAACATACCAGTAAATACATCCATCATAGGGTATATCATCTATCATAATGCTCCAAGAACATAATGAAGATAAATACCAACCAAGAATACTCAAGCCACGTTGTCTCAATGGATCTCAAATGATAAGAGTGATAAAACACTACCACCCGACCACTTGAAACCTAAATGGTCCACTCCCACCGTGCTGAGGAGATAATCTCAAGTCCCAAACAGGCTATCAAAACCACAAAGCATAAATATCTATAAATCCAGGAATCCTAAAAGTATACTAACTCAAAGGTTCCAACACACAAAATCTGACATCTAATTCCCAGAGGCACAACAATGACATGTAGGAAACCTACTCTGCAAGCGGGAAAGTGTCATCGCATTTATCTCGTACAAGTTACCCTGGTAGTTAGCTAAACTCCACGGGTCCATATAGATCTCATGCAGCCACTAGTATCCTCTCATACTGATGAGGCATACTATGGAATGCAAGGTCGCAACCATGCGTCTCACTACTCCCATCCCAGCCTGTACAAGCGCTCAAGGCATGGGCGAGAACCAAAACTCTTATCTTTTTAGGTTCATTTAATCCCCATTTAGTGTGTAAATGTTATCACTTATTAACCAAACTTACAATGAGTTGCCCTGGCAGCCACTTAGGGCCCCGACCCCCATTGCAAGCCACTTTCTGATACTACAAGTAGATTACCTACCCTAATGCTCATGGAATCATAAATCACCACAGTCCTGTACAAGAGACTGTAAAGAAATCCAAAAGATAACCATAAAAAGAATCATCAAATATCCACAATATAAGCATCAAATATCCATAATAAGAATCATCAAATCACCAAGATAAGAATCATCAAATCTCCATGAGCATCCGAAAAAGCATCCATAGAAAATCATGACCACAATAGTTCTCTATTGGAAACTGAAGTATCACTGATAATCATAAGTATCCATTGGTTCTCAATAACCAAAATATATCATCACATCCATTGGTTCTCAACAAGCAACCAATAATATCTCAAAATCATACTGATCGAAGACTCCAAAATGGTTGAGTCAAACATGTCACCACATGACATCATTAAGAATAGATCCACATCATAGTCCCATCATGGCGACTAGAAAATAATCCAAGGATAACTGATCGATGACTCAAAAATGATTAGCTCAGGTATCTCATACACATACATCTCAGCTTCACACATGAAGACTGATGAACAATAACAAACATATCATAGAGCATACGATCACATAAACATGGTTGGGCTTATAAAGATCGAGACCAAAAAGGTCAACATGCCAACACATCTCATAACCCCCGAGCCTCTGGTAACAACCTAGGACTGGTCAACACTAGTCAACCCAAAAACCCAAAACAAGAAGCATATAGAATACACGATGCAGACACATGTTTTGGTTTTGCTATAATCTCATAGTTGAATTAAGTGTAGAGCTTTCCAGTTTCCATTTTCAAGTATACTTCAAATGTCTAAGTTTCATCATTTGACCTACAAGTCAACCCATTTGTTCTCCGATAGCATTATCCTAAGAATAACTTAAGGATAATTATTCACCAAACTGATCATCATTGACCTTAATTAAATTGTTCTCTTTATTTAACTAAGATCCATATTCAAATTGATTAACTCTCCTTATCGTTACTACAACTCTTGAGATATCCAAATGATCATTAAAGAATTAATCTTCGAATAAGATATCATAACTTAATTAGAATGATCAATTAAATCCATCAATTAACATAGGCACACCATCCATGACCTATTATCATTCTAATAATTCTTAATTAAGACTTAATTAAATAATATTAAAACTTAAGCCTTTAATTCAATCGTTATCATCATTGACAATCATATAATATCTAAAATCATAATTCAAGTCATAAGACTTGTCAACCTCAATATAGATAATTTACAATCTCGTCAAAAGATTTATATTAAATAAATCTCCATTACATAACTTAAGTATTAAATCCAATTAACTCTAATTAATTGATTTAATTAATAATTTCACAACCAAACCATCAACTCAAAGAGTATTAGTTGACTAACAATAGTTTGTACGTCAAAGTCAACTTCAATCCAATACACAAATATTAATATTTTAATAATAATAATATTAACAAGTTACTTTGAAAATCTTATCCATAATGACTACATTCATCTTTCTTAACGATTTCATATTTATGATAATCATTTCCTAGTTAAATCTCTATCGCATTTAATTATATTGACAACTCATTAACAAAAACTAATGTCTTTACAAGACTTCAATCGTTAAATAATCTCTTCTGGATTAATTCTAATCGAATTAGCCATTTATACTATTATTTAAACCATTATTTATTAATAGTTTGTTAGACCCAACAAACATTAATAAATAATAAACTTATCAAACTATTATTTCCATAAATCTCATTAGTTAATATTTAACTAACCTTTAAGGCATATCAATAATCAATATAGTAATTCAAATTGTAGCTACGTTATGACTAGGTCAAAATGTAACAGTGACCCATTGTCCAATATTAATAAAATTTGAGTCACTTAATTTAAAATCACCTCGTAATTTAAAATTACCATCTCCAAATTATTTAATATATATTAAATGTTATTTAATACATATTAAATGTTATAAAAGTCCTAACGAATCCACTATCTCTAACGAATTTGATATCTCTTTTCAATTTAATAATAATTAAAAAATTATTATTAAATTAATAAACCATACTTAATCTTAGTTATTACATCTATATATAATTTAATTATCATATTCCATTATTAACAAATATATATATATTTATAATGTTAAATCTTTATCACATTATAACATTAAAATTAATTAATAACAAATATTAACATTGATTAATTTATATCATATTTAATAATATTATAACATAATATATAATGTTTTAAACATTATTCATGCTTTTAAACAAAGGAAGGTTATATTTATAACCGCCGGCCATATTGCGTGCGGCCTACGGATTGCAGGTACCCCTGCAATACGCAGAGTGTACCACCACTGCTTAATCATCACACGGCAGTGAAAGCCTGCTGACACATCCCGCCGTGCAGTCTGCGGGTCGCAGGTCCTCTGCAAACTCGCAGGCCTGTGCGGTACGATGCCGCCGTAAACAAGGAAATGGGGTGCGGTGGGTTTAAACCCCTCCCCCACCAAATGTTAAATTTTTTTTTTAATATAACGTTTTTAATAAAATGTTTACTCAATGCAAATTTTTTTATAAAAATGATTTTGCACCATGCGATCCGAATTTTTGTATATATATATATACAAAATTTGTTATCAATTATCACCGTATTAAAAAAAAAAAAAAAAAAAAAAAAAAAAAAAAAAAAAAAAAAAAATATATATATATATATATATATATATATATATATATATATATATATATATATATATATATATATATATATGCAAATTTTCAAAAGAGAGTATATATTTAGACTTAAACAAAAAGGGGCTTTTCTAAACAAGAATTTTCCCTTTTAAGTAATTGTTTCCTTCTCAACCAAATAAATACATATCTAGATACCAATTCAAATTGCAAATTCATTCATGGAATATAATCTGACACATATAACAACATGATGAAGACAGGAAGAGAAATGGTGCAAAGAGAATATGTGATTATCACGAGTGCACCTGGACACTGATGCTAATCCGCCATGCTTCAGAAGTCCATGGAAAATCCCCTTCCTTCTTTACCATTCGCTAATCCTCCAAGATCCGAGCCAACCGAATCCTCCAAGTGACTAGATGTGCTAGAAGAAGCATAGAAGCATATAGAAAATATATGAGCATGAAAAAGAATATGAGCTTGTAGCTTGTAGCTTCCATAAGGCTTCTACTTCCCCTTGTCCAAACACACTAGGAGAGCCTCTATTTAAAGGCCTCTAAGATGCATCTAGAGTGACTCTAGAAACAACTAGAAGATAAGCATGACAACCAAGCATGAGCCTTCTCCAACCTTCTAGATAAGTCTTAAGGTTGTAGACACCATGTGCTCAAATAAAAACGCTAACTCCTAAGTGTAGACAACTTGTGCAAACTTAGAGTGCAAACTTCTATGTTGTCTACATGACAACTCCCGAGAATTGCCAACTCCTATGTGAGCAAATATTAAAATAATGCATATTAATTAATATAATATTTAATTTACTCTTTCCAATTTAATTTATTTATTTATTAAATCTCATGCACTAACTTTAATAATTCCACTTTTCAATTTTAATATATTTATATTTTAATCACATGAGATCTAGAATCTTTTAATAATTTAAATATATCTTCCACTTTTAAATTTCATTTTTCAAAACTTAATTGCTAAAATATTTAATAGCTTTAATAATAATATTATTTAGTCATTTATTTAAAAATGAACTCCAAATATATTATTATTAAAATAAATATTGTCACATTCCAAATTTAATATTATAACTTTTATTTTCAAATTTAATTAATTTCCCAATTAATTAAATAAAATAAATATTAAAATATCATATTAATTTTTCATTAAATTAAACCATTAATTAAATCTTTTAATTAGGCTTAATTAATAGAAAATACATCAAAGACTCACAAGGTAAAAATATGAAAACTCATCACAACCAAAATACATACAAAATCAAACCAAGGGTTAATATCACGAATTATGTCATCCGACATATTCAGAGGGTACTCAACTCAGATACTTGTCCTAATTTTCCAATTAGAACAAATGGCTTAAAAGGTTGGGATTTGGACTTGAGAATTTATCTCCCCTCTCTTATCATTGAGATAATGTGATAGGGTATGCTCATCCTGGCAATTCAGGGAAGTCGATACTCGGTACCTACAACCTGCATAAAAAGCATGCATGTACAAGCACAATATATACTAAACTAAACAGGCAATGGCAGGAAGTGGTGCATCGTGTAGATCCCGACTAGCAGGTGACTACGACTCCCTTCCTTAACCACATCAGACACGCCATACAAAAGCAAACACGCAAAGCAAACACGCACACCATACACATGCAAGTATGGGGTAAGTAAAACA
Organism: Cupressus sempervirens; assembly: GCA_028749045.1. NCBI lineage: Eukaryota > Viridiplantae > Streptophyta > Pinopsida > Cupressales > Cupressaceae > Cupressus > Cupressus sempervirens. The sequence goes on from CM053785.1 coordinate 375,182,193, forward strand.
CATATGATAATAAATCAGCTTACTAATCATCATTAATAACTGAAAGCAATGTAATAATCATCATACATATATGAAATGTAGAGTCTAAGTAATCTCATCACATAATAAACTGAATCCATAGTAAAATATCTGATAATCTCCAAAACAATGCTGCTAACCGTCAACATAAAACTAGCTCCAAAAGAGTTCAACAATGATAACAAAATGCGAACTAGGGGCATGCACTACATAAACAAGTACATAGTGTTATGTATTCTTTATTTTGTTAGAGATGTAAAATAGGAAGAAGGGTAAGACACTTGAATGTGGTTAAGGTGAAGAGAGTACAACAAAATGTTGAACTTCAAGTATTCGCTTTGGCAATATTTGTGGTAAAAAGGATACAACTACATGATCCAAAATTTAAGATTCACCGCTTACACTAAATATTGAAGAAGCTAGAAAATGTGATATCTTAGATGATAATGAAGTATATAATATAGTAGATACTTGGGGTAATGAGAATGAGATAATTGGCTTGGGGGACAATGAGGGATAGTAGATTTCCATAGTCCATGAGATCAATTTTTAATATTAATTGTGGCTTTGATTGCATTAATTTTTTTTTTCAAAAAAATTACATAATCAAATCCAAAAGTAATATAAATGCAATTAGGAAATAATATAGTAGATGATGATGATGATGCATGAAAAAAGGAAAGAAAATTCAAATAATAAAGGGTTAGGAGTGCAATTTATTGTGAATTTTTTAATTAATTAGGTGTCAAAGAATCCATTTATTGAACTAATCGAGAGTTAAATGAAAGGTGACCCTCTAGTAGAATTAAGTGAAAGGTTTTTAGTTAGAATTTAAAAAAGGAGAAGAGATAAAAAAAAACTTGACACTGAAGAAAATAATATTGAAACAAAGTTAAGGAAAAATAGATCAAAGAATTGAAAAATCAACTAGAAGATAGAAAATGAAGGAGAAATATAACAATGTTAAGTATGCCTTAGAATATGTTGACAATTTGAAAAGAAGAAAAGTTTGTTGAATGTAGAGGTTTAATTGAAGCTATTTTGGGCAAGACAATGATAGTAGTACATTTAGGAAAAACTATTTACTGATGTGTTGTTTGTTATATTTTGACTAGAGCGTATCCTATTGAAGATTGCCCCAAATTTAGTACTTTATTATATCATTTAAATATTTCTAAATTTCCTAATAGTCATTGGTCAATTAATAATGGACAAGAATGGGAAATTTGGCTTGTTGAGGTTGAATAAAGGAAATAAAGAACAAATAAAAGTAAAATTTTATCATTTGTAATGTCCTACTTAAGAACCCAAGAGAAATAAGTCTAATATGTTACAAAATTTACTCAATTATTTTTCCTTAAACTTTGAACAACATCAAAGTAACAATGTGAAAGCAATATACTCAAACACAACATTTACACAAATGCAATTACAATAAAAAATTCATTCTTGAAAGGTTCCTTCCCATTGAGTCATGTTTAAGAAGTTTCATTATGGTTGAAGTCTTAAGTACAATGTCCATAATCATAAAATGAATAAATATATACATAATCTCATATACACATACATAAAACCAATTGCTATGATCAAGAACATTCAAATAACATCATCCACTGCACATATTGTAGAGTATGTAATAACAAATACAAGTACATCAATATACAATACATCTCATAGGATCACAAAATACAAGATAAATAATACATAGATGTGTCAAATGAATAGATATCCCCAAGAAAAGAAAAATAATTATAAAGATACAATTGTATCCATGAATATTCTATAACTGTCAATTTGTGGGGGATCCAAATGGTAAGAAGTCACTTTCTTTTGACCATGTGGTCACCTAATTAGGTTCTCATTCCCACCATGTAGGATAGATAATGTATGATCCACACACATACAATCAAATCATAGGAAAGGAATCGTAATGGCCGATTCCACCTCAAAGGTATACAAACTATTGAAGAAGAAAGATAGTCAAAATAGAAAGGACACTCAATCCAATATCAACACCACATACCAAGTCAACATACAAATACTGAGTATAAATCAAGTATCAAAAATTAAGAGATAACATCAACAAAAGATATCCACTCCAAGTCAAAAGTCACATGTAAAAAGTACAACAACCAACATATCACCAACTATCATCAATGAAAGTAAATCATCAAAAATAAATACATCCAACAATAAAGCACCATTAGTAAATACACCAACAGAGGAAAATAAAAAATCTATGGAGGAGACTCAAGCTACATGCTAGGGAGTGTCATCACATGGTTAAACTACTTGAGTTACCATGGATTGGCCTCTCATTAGACCCTGGACCCTCAAGCATTGAGTTACCTTTGACTGGTCACTCTAGACCCTAGACTCTCAACATGACACATACGAAGTCAAACTATCTTCTCATTAAGATGAGAAAAACTAGTCATACCTCTCACTAGGTATCATCCCATTCCCATTCTTATCCTATACACACATTAAAGGCATGGGTGATGCAATATCTATAACTTATCTTTTTAAGGCGTGTCTAAATATTTTAAATTACTATATTATCAATTGTTACACAACTTACAATGAGTTACCCTTGTAGCCACTTTGGGCCTCAGCCCCATTGCAAGCCACTCGCATAGACATGCACCTAGATTACCTTTCCAGAATTCACAAACCACAAAAGTAATACTGATAGAATTTAGTTCCTTAATAGGCAACCCAAAATAACATTGGTTCTCAAAACCCAAGTTCTCATAAATGTTCATCAAAATAAAATCTTGTGAAATAAATCTCAATTTGAATCAAAATAAAATCATGATATCCAGTTAAATAATCATAAAAGAAATCTCAAAAATGCCTCTAGTGCACATCCTAACTTGGCCAACTAAACAACCCAAAAAGAAAACCATCACAAAAATAAATATCACAAGACTATAAATAGAATATTTTAAGAAAACACATAGTTTTAAGCCATATAATTTAAATCCATCATTTTCTCTTGTTTAGTTTGGGCCATAAAGACGTGTTTAAAAATAAAGTAAGAATATACCGATTTATATAAATTGTTATGCTAATATTTATATTTGAATGAATAAGTATTTAAAAAAATTCAACCCCTTTGTGCATATACAATATTATCATGGTATTAATTTAAACAGTCTTAAATAATGAATGATTTAATTAATAACAAAACTGTATATCATTAGATTAAATATTAATTTCAGTTTCATTTCTAAAATATCAATTTGACTTCTACTTAAGTCTAATATCAATATTTAGTTTTCCTTTAATTCAACATGCAACTTCAAGTAATTGAAACTTGAAATTATAATTTCAATTAAGTTATTTATAATTTCTTTTATAATATTTAAATATTTATACCCAGATGATTATGTAGTGAGCTCCACTATATCTTCTCTTATAATATAATTAAATCATAGTTATATATTTATTAATTTGTAACTCCACTTGCATTAGTAAACATATAATAAATTATAACATACTAAGAGTTTTAAAAAGAACTAATATTTAAAACCCACTTATAAGAAAATATGTAATATTTATTTATTTAATTTTTCAAATAAAAAAATAAAAAAATATTTTTAAAATGATTTTTTAATAGTAATTTTAAATTTTTTAAAAGGAAATTAATTATTAATCTTTAAAAAAAGGTAAAAAAATACAAAAATTAAACAGTAAATTTATAAAATGAAAGTAAGCATGTAATTATTATTTTCATGTCTTTGATCTCTCAAATCATGCAACCATAATATACTTAATTTTCTATCTTTAGTATATTTATTTTCACATGAATGTATAAGTTTAGTTATAACTTGTTTTCCCCTCAATTAATCTTTTGCTTTTCTAGTAAATGCAACCAAGTTATTTTAGATAGAAAAAGAATATTTATCTTTGTTTAGAAAATTGATGATAATCACATGATTCTATTGGAAAATTTAAATTTGAAACCTTAGATGTTCAATTTTTTGTTTTCTTCCAACTTTCTATAATTGAACTTTCTCTATATTAGAAAGAGTTTTACAAGAATACATCCATAATAATTTTCTAGATTTTTCTATAGTTTTCTTCACTCTTTCTTGATCAAAAAATTTTCCTTTCCAAAATCTACAACATAATTCTTTATCCAAAATTTTTAATACAATAAATTAATAAGCTTTATGCAAGCACTGAGGCAGACACGAAGTAGATAGATCTTTAAGTAAAATTCTAAAATGGGTTTTCAAACATTACCTCAAAATAACAACTAAAATATGAGACAATCTATGAATGCATGCAAATCCAAATATTCTGATGTTGGAATACTTTAGAATAACTGAGGGTGGGTGAATTAGTTATACAAGGTCCAGATGTATAAATAAAATTTTTCACAACTTAGTGAACCCATAGAACATTCATACCCATGCATGCATCCATTATGCAATCACTAAAACTTGTATGTTACTATCAAATCAACTTGTAGAAATGTAAAGCATGAAACATAAAATATTCATTAGCACACTTGACACAATGATTTATGTGAAAACTCAATTTGGAAAAAACTACCAGTCACATGCTACTCATTTTCACTCTTCTAAAGTGATGGCTTGTGAAAGGCCAACCATTGTTAAAGGTTAAAATACACACTATTAAATGTGACTCAGTTAAAGGATTTCAATCACCTATTAGAAGTGAGCCTTATTAGAGGACTTTAGGCCATTCACTTGGAATGCCATTCGGTTAAAGGATTTACAAATGATTGTTAGGTCAACCTTAATCCAAAGGATTTACCCTAGACTGATACAATTGTTAGAGAGTAATAGTAGAGTTTTGATCTGATAAAACTTATAACTTCTCTTACAAATTATAGATCTATGTTCAATCCTCAATTCTTCTTGGCCTTCATACTTTAAAGTTCTAGCAGCTTGTTCACCCTTTAAGCATTCAACCCCTTAGGCCTTCTTGCTTAACATGCCATTGCAGACTCTTCTCTTGGGTCACTTTATGAAGAAAAACCCTTAACTCCTTCTTCTCCTTAGGTTCTTGCACATGACTACTTTGCTTCATGATTAGGCATTCCTATAATTAGGAAATTAGGATATTTTCCTGCTCATTTTTCATTGTCAAAAATTAAGGTTTAGATGGATTAGGTAGAATACAATGAATCTACCCCATATCTTATATCTCTTCTAGAAATTTCTCCCAGAATCTATTTGAATTCGCCTAAAAATGGTTTACATCAATTTTTGTGCCACCATCTAATCAACCTTATCTTCCACCTAGTTCAAAAGTTTCAAGAAAACAAACTTGTTAGCTTAGATTTGATGAATCTTTGATCTTTAATATATTGTAGCAGCTTGACATTATCAATCTTCTGATGCTCAACACATACTACATTGCTCGACATCAACTGTAAAATCACTCAACACCAACTAAAGTTTACTGATGCTTGGTATCAACTAAACTTTACTCATCATCAACTATCTTGCTCAACATCCAATAAAATTTGCTGTCACTAAGCTCCAACCAACTTTTTGCTTGGCTTGCACTAAATTTTCTCGACACCTACTATCCACTTGGTCAAGCTTGGCAAACAAAACTTGTGTAACTTGTTCTTCTAAAGTTTCTTAGTGTAGCCAACATTTGTAACCTTAAGTAGATTATCAATACATCATGTTATCATTGTCTTAACTGATCCTTGTACTTCATTATATAATCATAACTCAACCTTTCCTCTAGGTGCTTTTGTTACCTCTTATAGAAATCTCATCATGGTGTCTAAAGTTATTAAGTAGGGGGAAGTGATAAAAATACCAGACTCCAAACCTACTCCTAATGTAAAATATTTAATGAGAATGAGACGTACCTCATTCCTTGGGGATGGGAGGCTCTCTCTTCTAAAACTGCCACCTCACTAGATAATCATTCTTCTTAAAAAGTCTATTCATGTTGGTCTCATCCATGACTTTAGTGGTGTTTTCCCATTTATGTCCATCCATGTCAAGGCAAGTCATCATTGCAATGATCTCTTCATTAACATGGAAATAAATAACGTTAATGGTAACTCTCCTATCCACTCAAGAATCAATGAACTGAGCAAAATGTTGTCATCATACCTAGCCATGGCCTCCATGAAGGGAACTAGACCACCTTTTCTTAGGGTCATCCAAGTGCAAGGTTTCCTAGAATAGTCCTTAATTCAAACCATATCTCCTCACCCCCATTTCTGAGCCTTGCTTAGAGTTCTCCTAAACCTCTAGATTGCTAAGCTTGGGTCGAATGACCTAAAATATTTGCAAGAGTTAAGGTAGAAATGAACTCAAATTGCTTTAAAAGAATTTTTAAAATGAAGATAGAGTAATAATTATAAGGCATGCCATTAAAAAATGTATCCCTTCATCTATAGATGGCCACGTGTGCACTTTCATCCTTACCTTTCCCAAACAATTACCTAAGCCTCTAGGGATCATAATTTGAAAAGCCATTTGAATATCTCATAATTATATAATAAATATCCACCTTTTGATTTAATCTAACATAATCTTCAAAACATTTCGTTGGCTCATCCACTCCGTTTAATAATTACCCCTTCATAATATTTTTGATGGCCACTATTAGTTATAAAATCATAGATTTTACCCATTTTATCATTTGAAATCCAACTAGAATTCATATCCTACCTTAATAAGGTAGCCACCCACAATAACCAATAACTCCAAATTATTTTGAACTCTCTCATCTCGCACATTATATAGAAATTCATTCCTTTTCAATTAGAGTTGATATCTCAAATAGGATGGCCTCCATTTGCCTCTAGCATCGTAATCCACTTGTAATCCCAAGATTTCCATAACATCTACAACAATATTCCCCTCCCTGTAAGTGCACGTTGTAGATCATAACTACCAAGCTTAGTAAGGAGGTGCATGATGTCCCTTAAAATAATTCTTAATCACCACTTGTAGATATAATTATCTTTAATTGACTCTAGTACTAGCAAGGAGTCTCCTTCAATGTTGATGTGTCTCAAACCAAGATTGACAACTAGCTTAAGTCCCTAGAAAAGAGGCATCTCTTCAACCACATTATTGGTCTCATGACCTAGGTTTCTAGTGTATGCCAAGAGATATCTACTAGCCAAATCCCTAATGTTTCTTCCCCCTGCAACACCTCCATTCATTACTGCTCCATGAAATTTGAGCTTCACCTTGGGTGGGTTCGACAGTTTCCATTTAGTGTTCCTTCTTAGATTTTATTTTAGTAATATCATACTTGTTAAATGCCTCTAAGAGGTTCCACTAAATACCAATCCTCTACTCCTCTAGCCGCGGGGGGACCTGTGGCATTTTCTAGTTACTAGATTCTATGTTCTCCTTTAACAATTTGACAATGCTTTCACCCACAATATTATCCTTCTCCTCCTCTATAAATATCTAATTGTTCCTCTCCTTCTAGACCCCCCAATAGATGTGACAAGTAACCATATTCCATAATAGCTTTTAGAATATGGTGATGTATTCTGAGTTGTGTAAGAACTTACTTTGCCCTAGACAATTTGTAAAAGAGGATATAATATTTTAATTTTGTGTTTTTGAATCATTTCTGGTATGGGGATAAAATATCATTTCTCTATTATATTATGCATTCCATTAATAGGAGTGTTTCCAGTCATAGGAAGAAATCTTCCTAGCCTATTCTTCATCAAGGCCTCATTATTCTCTCCGTTGAGTATTGTAAAGCCAATAACCCTACTACAAGCCCTAGTGCGAAGTTTGTAAGTGGGTCAAGAAGTAAAAAGAAAATCCCCTGCCACTAAAAAGAAAAATAATGAGGAGAGAGATGTCTCTACAATGAAAATAGGTGAGGAGGAAGACTCTATGTACACTTAAGAAGATAGGGTCTCTAAAAATTTATAGGGTGAAAATGGTGATGGAATGGAAACAAGAGAAGAAAGTAAAGATCCCTATCCAACTAAAAGAATTAAGAACCCCTCTATTTCAACCACTGATAAGAAGATGTCTAAAGAGGAAAAGAGGGATAAGCAGGTTGGGGATGTTGGAAAATATAAAACTATTGAGAAGGAAAATTCTCCAGTTGAGAATATTATCAAATACTCGATGCCTAATTTTGAAGATGAACCCCTAGGAAATACTATGAAGGAAAAGGATGATATTGCCTCCATTTCTATCTAGGATGTTCCTATTAACATTGGCAAGGTAAAGGATAAAGTGGAAGCCTACATCACCTTTGACAATTGGGTTATTAATGAGATTAAAGCCATTAAAGAGGAGGTGGGAAAAGTAGATAAAGATTTATAGAAAGAGGTTGAGGTTAGAAGAAAGAAAGACAAAGCTATCCAAGGAAAAATTTAGATTTTAAAGAAAGTTATTGGGTGTAGTGACAAATAAATTTAGGGGCTGGTCCACAAGCTCATCACTAGTAAAGACAAAATGGAAGCTAAAGAAATTGAGCTTAGGGTGGACGCAACTAGAGAGGATAAAAGTCAACAAGTTGATTTCATGTGAGGAATTTATAAAAGAACAAGAGGAAGGCTGAATAAGAAATGGGTTATTATTGCTAAGATTATGAATGAGGACCCTAGGAGGCTAAGCTCCTAAAGGAGTTAACTCAGTATGGGCTCTTAGTTTATTGCTTTATTTTTTGCTTTTTGTATTTTTTAGTTTGGTTTGTTCGCTAGTTTGCGGTGTTGTGCTAGTTGCTACTTTTAGAAGGCTAGAAATTTAAATGTATTATCTTTTGCCAACATAGTTGTAATTTTGGACTCCAACATTATAATCTCTTTATGTTGACACTTTTGGGTTTCAGATCCCTGTAAAACCCATTTTTACCTTAATCCAAAACTACCATTAAATTCATAAACATTATACATTTGTAATTATATCATTAAAATTTAAAAACATTTGTAGTGTATTATAATTTAGGGAATAAATAACAATATTTTCGTAAATAATAAACAAAAACAATTTATATTTTGTTATAACTATTTGAAATGATGTGTAAGTAACACCATTATTGTGATGGTCCATGTCCACTCCTTTATATATAGAGTTGGCAAATTAAAAGATCTTCATAATTTATTCTTCTTCTTGCAATTAATAATTAAATTGTAATTATAATGCTGATTTTTAATTTTATTAGATTTAATCAAAAGAATTCACGAGATATCTCTTGATACAATTCCTTTTTAAGAATTTGGTGAATATATCTTCACTTATCTATTCCATTTTTTTTCAAAAAAAATTATCTTCCACCAACAAATTGCCAACTTGCTATTTTCTCTCTTTATGGACTCTATCTTTGGTATTTATAGGCATGGAAATTCTTTCTTTCAACAAATAGACAAGTTGTTGAACTTATTTATAGTCATGGACATTACTTATAGCCATGCACATTCTTTCTTTCAATAAATGGACACTTGTCACAGCAAAGAGAGAAGAAAAAGCTATGGAGGCTGGAATTCCTAGATCCATAGATGAGACATTCTTGATGAGAAAAAAAAAAAATTCTATAATCAAAAGTGAATGAATAAATTATAAAGAGACCAGTCCTTATAAAAGGAGATCAAAACCCTAATAGGTAAGCAACCTAGGTTGCATTATAATAATTAATAAAAGAATTAATTATTATATACCCAAATTTTATCTTAAGTAAACTAGAGATACTAAGTGACTTAATAAGTAAATCACTATGATTTAATTAATAAGAACATACTTCATTACTCTAACACCCCCTTAAGATAAACTTAGGGAGTAGCTAAAAACCTAGAAAGTACTACTGCAAGTAAATTTGGGTCCCAACAACAAAGACCTGATGAGGTACCCAAGCACAACCAAATCTCTAAAAAGAGAAGTAGAGAAAACCACATGGGAAAAACCCTACTCCAAAAAGAGATGGAATAATGCTAAAAAGAACTAATGAATGACTGAAGATGCCTCCTAGCTAGGGAATGTCCCAGAAGATAGGAACAAAAGATGATAATGAAGAACACCACTAAAGCATGAAGCTACAAACATTTCCAAACTACTAATCTAAAGTACCTCCACTGTATAGAACATGATCAAGTAGAGAAGACTAAGTCTAAAGAGATGATCAATCAAAGATGGAAGGTATCTTCACAACCTCCAAAAATAAGAATGAAAGAATGTCTATATGATAAATGATTAATCTCACCGAAATGCATAGGTATCCAGCCATTGCAATCGCCTAGTACATAGGATCAAATAATCAATACATAGCTCACTCTATCAAAAAAAGAAAGAAATAGAACCAACATAGCCCACCTATAATACTAAGAAATAAGACAAGAAAACTGAAATTGAATGCAATATCTCTTGCAGAAAGAAGAACTAGGAACAAAGAGAGTGCAAAATAAGTATAAACACCTATAATGGAATGTGTCATTGAAACATCATGAGGCTAATATCATGGAAGGAAAACTCAATTGAGAAAGGATGATGGCTAAAAAGGCCAATATAAAACCCCCCAAGACACTTTATAATGTAGTGTAAGTACAACAAAATACAAAGATGTGCAAGATCTTGAAATGCAATAGAGTGACACTTTATCTTAGTACATTTAAAAAAATACTACAAAAGGATGTCAAAAATTATCAAAAGAGACATATGGATAATACAAGAGATAGTACAACCCATGACAAATCATCATAAGTAACAAAATTGATCCTTGGTCCTGAAAAAACCAAGATATCCACCATAATGCAAAAAAAATAAAAATTAAATGGGATGTGCCTAGAGCAGAATTTGAAAAAAAAGTAGCATCAATGAAAATATTACATAATTTTTTTTTCAACAATATAAACAATTTCCAAATTGGAGATCAGATGCTCAAGATATGCCTCGTAGAGTGCAAAATAGAACATATAGATTTGACTGCATAAATAGGAAACCAAATAGAATCAAAAGTCCAAATAAATTATTTCATCAAGAGGGGCTTGGAATCATCTTTTCAATGATATCTTGTTTGCGAAAATCAGAGTCTAGAAGATCAAGTTACGCCAAAAAACCACAGGTAGGTCAAAAAAGAGTCGGAAGGGAAAGTAGAGGTGAATCACCTTAGTTTTTGTGCCAACATACCTGAGTTTTCATACTAAAATACCTCAATTTGTGTGCCAAAAATATCAATTTTAATATAAAAAAATCTCGATTTGCATGCCAAAAAATCTTGACTTGCATATAAAAATATTGAGTTGTGTACCAAAAAATCTTAATTTTTGAGAAAAAATATCAATTTCTCTACCAAAAAGCCTCAATTTTTAAGCCAAAAATTCGCAAAAATCACAAAATCCCCTCCTCAAGAAATGTGCCCAATTCGGGAGCGATATGTTTTTGCTTCAAATTCAAAATGTGTCCAAATTGGACAAATTTTATATGAAATAGGGATGTTTTGGTGGTCTAAGGTCAATGGCGAGGTTTATTTGGGCTCAAAGTGCATTGAAAATGGTGAACCCCTAGATTCAATACAAAAAACACTCTAAAAAATGAAACCCTCTAAAAGTAAAAACACAAATATGAAATTCAAGTCAAACTTCTCATAAATTGAACCGGGGCACGAAGATCTAGAGCTCTGAAACCATGTTGAATTTGATGAAAGATCAACCCCATAGCTCCCAAGAATTACCTGCATGCAAACACTTGTCATAGAAAGAGAGAAGCAAAAGCTACAAAGGCTAAAATTCCCAAATCCATAAATGAGACATTCTTGATGAGCAAAAAGAGAAATTTCTATAATCAAAAGTGAAAGAATAAATTACAAAGAGATCAATCCTTATAAAAGGGATCAAAATCCTAACATGTAACTAACCTAGGTTGCATGCTAATGATTAGTAAAAGAATTAATTATTATATGCCCAAATTTTAGCTTAAGTAAACTTGAGATACTAAGTGGTCAACTTAATAATTAAATCAATATGATTTAATTAATATGAAAATACTTTATTAGTCTAACACAAGTTTCTTGTTTTCTTTTACTAAAGTTTCAATCTCATTAAAGTCACCTATTCTAATCTACCTCTCCTAGAAGTAGTGAGAATAGACTTGTACATGGTATGAAAATTAAAGCCACATTTTTTATCCTTGTAAAGTTGTTAACACAATTCCACACACCATCACAAACTTTCCTCTCTCTTTCCCATTTATTTCCATGTTTCTTTCACAAGAGTTTTGACCTCATTAAATTCACTTCTCTAGACACTTCACTAAATTTTTCATGTTCTAATCTAAATATAGCTTTTCACATGATATGAAAAGAAAAGATACATTTTCCATCCTCACATGATTCCACACACCGTCACATACAAATTGGGTCTACTTCTACCCTAAAGTTTATGCATTTAGTTTTTCACATATAGGAAACGAGCTAGTTGCCACCCATTTTTGCATTGCCACCATATCTACTGCTACCCCCCCAATTACCACTCATAAAAAGCCTCAAAAAATTATTGCATATGTAGTAATAGTCGATCACACATGTACTAATAGTTGATCATTTTTTAGTTTTCTTGGTTGTTGATTGGTCCATTTGTGCAAAAAGTACTATTCTTTGGATAAGCGGCTATTGGGGGGTCTTAGTTGTGGGTTAAAGGAGAACATTTTAAATTGACAATTTTAAACCACCTCACACTCTACAAGTTCTACAAAGACCTTTGTAAATGTGGGAAAGCTGAAAGGTTAGCTTTAAGATTTTCACTCACCTACAGAGGTTCACTAAAAAAATTGACAGATTCCAACATACATATTAGGAATTATAGGTGTGCAAAGTTAGCCTAGACGGCTATCGAGTCGTTTCCCCAAGTCTCATTCCGATTAAAATGTATTCAAAATTTCTTCCCATTCCATTTGCTAGTCATTTCATTTCTTTCATTTCTGGGTGTATGTAATGTCCCCTTTCTAGCATTCATAGCATGATGTTGTCGTTAGCCTATTTCCTCACAGTCCCGTAGGCTAACTAGGACATTAAAGGGGCTTAGAGGCCATTTGGCCTAGACAGTTTCAGTTGCAGGTCTTTCTGAGGGGTTCTGAGGCAACTTTGGGCATACTTACTATTTATAGTAAGTCATCTTGGACATGGCCGGACATTCAGTCACAGTGGTATGTCGATGGTAATTGTTTAAAATCGACAGGAAGACTTATTTATCATTGATAAGATTTGTTATACATTGATAAAGCCATTTTATTAAGTTAAATTTAAATATTTAACTTTATTAATGCATAGACTATAGTTTGTGGGAAATATTTAAATTAAAAGAGTTCCCTTTATTTTTATAACACATTGGAGACATAAGGTACATAAAGGGAGTTATGTTTTATCCCACATTGAGAAAACGAAGGATTGAGCTCTTGCGAGAACACTATAAAAGAAATGAAAGAGTTTTTTTTTGTATGCTTGGATGAAGATTAATGTTATGTTGCTGGATATTTGATTATTGGGCTTGGAGGACGAAATCCCTCTTTGCTAGCATTCTCTTCGCTGTTGGAAGACACAGTCAGGAGGATCAAGAGTGTTTTCACTTCAGGGAACACACTGGGTTTCATTTGGGGCGTTTGCATAAAAAAATTTACAAGGGTTTGAGGTGCAGATCTGAAGTTAGTTATTGCTATAGTGCCACATGAACAGTATTTTGCTATAGTCGGCATGAACAATATTTTGCTACAGTACGGCGTGAACAATGTTGGTATCAAGTTTACTTGTTTTTTCGGCTGATTAGAAGTTTGGAGGGCTGGCCGACTACATCTGCAAAATACTACGGCAACTAATTTCAGGTTTCTTCTGTCAAATTTTGATATTTTGCATAATAATTGTTGAATACAAGTCTGAATAGTTGTTGCAGCCTTTAAGACAGCTGTAAGTGCACATCTACATTTAAAAATCACCCTTTATTAGCAGATTGAAAGAGTTTCCAGATTTTTCATATACTATTGAATGTGTGCCAAGTGTTTGTGAAAATGTTATGATGTGTATTATGCATTTTAATGTCACTTCATAGTTGTTCGTAAATCTACTCATTGGAAAGCAATTTATTGAGGAAATCAACTTTATGAGTTTGCATACAAAGTGTTTGACAATATTCCTTAAGTTAAATTTCTGCAAGTCAAAGTTCAAATCAGGGGAGGATATTACAGTGTACTAAGTTTAAATAATTATAAGTTATTGTACAAAACAGTCAAAAATATAAAATAAGAAACTAAATAAGATGAGAAAAATAAAGCTACTTCCATACAGTAGTAGCTATCCATGCATGTGTTATCTTAAGTTTTCCTTTATTCACAAATATATAATGTAGATATATCTTGCTATCAGCATAACTATTGCGCCTGATTAGATGCAATTACTAGTATAATTCTCCGGTTCATTGAACAATAGGATAAAGAAGCTGCACAACTCTCTACAAACGTTCAACCTAATGTGATAGCTAACGAGGACGAATTGACAATACGAACTGATACATCTATAACACTAACTGGCACAGCTACTAATTGACAAAAGATTAGTTATTTGTTTATTATAATACCTTTTTGTTTCCAGAAGAGAATTGCCGTTCGAGGGATAATGGGGAATCGATTCGAAAAGTTGAGGTGTTTTCAGGTATTTGTCTATGTCCGTAAAAGTTGTGGGGGCTTGCGTGTCTTTTTGAAATGAATATTGAAAGTCCTTTTGGGAAAAAATTGGAATAATTAGTGAGGCTAAATAATTTTATGGTTGCTACAGAAGCCTGCACTCTCTTTAGTTGGACTAAAGATTCTGCTAATTGAAGGAGATTCTTGGAACGGAGAAATCGGTGAAATATCAAGGGAGCTGGTCTGGCTTAGCTGGGAATACATTGGGCGGGAAAATCTTCTATCACGACTCTCAATGAAAAATTTGAGAGTTTTACAACTCAGTGATAAATATGGGCCACATTATTTAGAAGAGCTGTGGGATGACAACAATGTAATTATCTTTTCTTTCAAATCTGGTAAATTAGTTGAATTTTGTAATCATGATTGCTGATATGTTTCACATATCCATGATTCAGGCACCTCTGCAGTTAAGAGAATTTGCTATGTTCGACTGCCTCAGATTTCAAAGATTTCCAAAATCAATAGGATGCCTCAAGGAACTGAAAAAGATAGTAATTGAAGGAGGTAACCGTATTTTGAGTCTGCCAGAGGAGTTTTGCCATCTCCAATCATTGGAGCACTTGCAATTGTCTGGCACTCCCTTTTGAAGCTGCCCGATGATCTCGGCAATTTAAAAAATGTGCGGCATCTTGATATGGGGTCTTGCAGAGAGTTGGAGAGATTACCAGTTTCCTTTAGGAACCTGATGCTCTTGCAACACCTCAACTTAAGGGAATGCGGGTAGCTCGTGCTTGTGTCAGGGGATTTCTAACACATCACAAAGCTGGAGTATTTGAGACTTTCTTATTGCAAGCAAGTGAAAGAGTTGCCTCGTCACATAACAAATCAGTCGTTCATGACAGAACTCTATTTGGATCGTATGCGGAGTTTAAGGGAGCTTCCATCTAACATCGGCCAACTCAGCAGGCTGCAAAAGATGGGTGATAGGGAGTTCAACATTGATCTTTCTGCCTTTCTCTCTTGGAAGATTATCTTGCTTGACTGATCTTATAATTACAGCATCTAAAAGATTAGATTGTTTGCCGCCGTATATTGGAAAACTATCTAGTTTGACTCATCTTACAATTGAATATTGCGACAAATTAGAGTGTTTTCCGCCCTCTCTCGGAGATTTGTCATCCTTGACTCATCTTTCCATTAAAAACATGTAACGAGCTGAAATGCGTAAAACCAGTCTGGAGTCTTGTTCTCTTAGGAACATTAACAATAAACAATTGTCCAATTTGCAAGATTTCAATTTCTGAAGGTTGTTGTCCCTGCCTTGAGAAACTGTTCATCTCACGTAATAAGGAATCAATGGAGATCGAAGCGCTGCCAGCAAACCTTGAATCACTGAAGATATCTGACTGTCCAAAGCTGGAAAAGCTTCCCAGCTTTGCACGTTTGACTTCTCTCTGGGAACTTCAAATAGAAAATTGCGGTCGAATTCACAAAATTGACAGTTTAGAAAATTGCACAAGATTGGAAACATTGAAAGTACACAGCATGCACGAGATGCTCGCAATAGAAAGTTTGGAGCACATGGAATTATTGAAGAGGGTGGAACTCAGAGCAAGCGAGGGATCAAACATTCCACGTTGTATTCGAACCATACATGAGGTAATAATATTTTCTAGAAAAAACATAGATTATAATTATGTTTATGTGATTGTGCGTTGACTGAATGTTGTAGAAGCGATTGTTTGCAGAAAATTGAAGGCGAGATGATGATATGCACGCGGGCAGTCCCTAATGCGGCCTCTCTTGTAAACTTCCTACTCCCTCCGGATCTCCTTCTCCTCCACTCCATTTCTCACCAGAACGTTTGTTTCCATCCAAAATTGGTTGAAAAGAGTTTCTCCAATGGCGATGCGATTTTGCTCTGTTATATTATAGACTATTTCTTCAACACTACTCTACGTATCAGCAGGGCATACGAGGCAGATAGAGGAAGGGGGTAAATGGGTATGGATAGTTTTGTGCAGACAACATTCCAATGGCGAAGGGCTTAGTGGAGGGCAGATCTCAGTAAGTAGCCTAGGAGGAGACCACGAAGTGGAGAGAGGTTTCTTGGTGATAGGGGAAGCTAAAATACTAGGGAACCTTTTCACAGCTTATTGCCACCTCTACTACTCAAACTTTTAGGCCCGTTGGGCTGTGGGAATATAAAAACGGGAATAGGAATACCCATTTTGGAATACTTATTCTTGAATAGAAAATGAGGTTATGTATTCCTGTTCTTGTTTCGTTCACCCAGAATTTGATGTGGAATACAGGGACTCAAAAATTTATGTTTTCTAAAATAAAAAAATTTGGAATAGGAATACGTATTCCAATTTTATTCCTATTCCAATTCCGATTTGGTGCATCCAAACAGAGAATTCAAAATTTTAGGAATATGCATATGCCTATTCCACTTGTATTCCCATTGCCAAACGAACCCTTAACTAATATTATTTCTGGCCACAAGGTGTTCAATTACGGACATATTTCAAGGAGCTTTTTCTGGAGCAGGTGACTCTATGAATACTATATTTTTTTAGAAATGGCAAAGCAGCTGATGAAATGGCTAATTATTATAATTTATTAATTACTAAAAAATTACAAAATAGTTCTATTTGAATTTTAATAATAATATATAAATGTCAAATCACGACCATTGGGTCAAGTAGATAGATGCTTTCCTATTTTTTCTGCTTGTATTAAAGCAGCTTAAAATTAATTTCTAAATAATAG
This sequence comes from Cupressus sempervirens, assembly GCA_028749045.1. Taxonomy (NCBI): domain Eukaryota; kingdom Viridiplantae; phylum Streptophyta; class Pinopsida; order Cupressales; family Cupressaceae; genus Cupressus; species Cupressus sempervirens. The sequence goes on from CM053785.1 coordinate 375,199,580, forward strand.
AAATTAATTTAAAGTTTCATTTTAATTGTTATGAATATGCTAATAGTAATAATAATTATAAAGTTGTATAAAATATTTATTTTGGTCTTTTCAAATTTATAGAAATTTGAATATAAGTAGATAGTATAATCAAGAAAAATATTATCATCATTACTAATTGAATTATAAAACCTTGTTCATTTTAAAGTTGTTTAATGATGGTAATAAAATGTCATTCTATCTAAATATAGATCGCATAAACAAATAATATAATTTTTCCTAATCTTCTTTAAATTAAAACACTTGATGAATATGAAATATATTGGATTAAAATTGAGTTAGACATATTTTGAATCATAAGTTCAAGTCATAGTCTATGACTTCCCTTCATATTATCCTAATGATGGGCCACAATGATCCAAAACCCAATTTAGATCTAGACACTCTTGTGCTCATTATAATAGATACAAAAGTATTATATATATAAAGACATCAATGTAACCATAGTTGTGTAGCTATTGGAGTCCCCATGTAATGTAAAAATATAGGAGAAAGTATCAACTAGTTAGCATTAAAAAATGTTATTATATGTCTCAATTTTATAAATGACTAATATATGGTTGTCAAAAATTGATTTGAACTTCTCTTAGTTATAGATGATGCTTTGAGAGAAAAAGTACTATGGGATATTGTGCTTACAACAACAAAAACTCAATTGGTCGATAATGTTTTTTTACAATGTAAATCATTGGATTAAATCAAGTAGCTAAAATGACTAAAAACTTGCACCAAGAAAGCATAAATTAAGAAAAAGAATACCATAGGATGCATTGGAATATGAGTGAGAAATTGATCCTTTTTTCCTATGATTTTAGTGCAAATCAAATGAAAAAAAAATAAATTGTGACAATTGAAATGTACAATCAGATAATTTGATATATTTAATTTCATGAGGGAAAAACTCTCTCATAATAAAAACCATTCATAAATGTCCCTTTCTAGCTTATCTAAAATCCTTCAAGTTTATAATATCTCACTAGCTCATGTGTCTCACTACTGGATTTATAGTGCCTTATTGGCTATATGTCATCATATCAAATATTTTTTAAATACACAAAGAGTACTATAGATCCATTTCTCCACTCAACATCTTCTAATTTCTTGTTAGAAGAAAATTACAATTAGTTTTACATTTGTCTACACTAGTAGGATTTAATAGATAAAAAGAAGCACAATAATAAACAAGATCACAAAGTCAATATTTCATATATATTATAGAATCAAATGAGAAAAATAGAACATATAGAAAAAGTAACTGGGTTGAATTAAATGTCAAGTCTAACACTCAATGCATGGTGGCGAGTTGCCTCCCACAAAAATAGGACGAGGTCTCAAAATAAAATTGATACCTCTCTAGATACGTCTTTACATAGCTCCTATACAAAGAAACTTGTGTAGCCAAGAATTAAATAAAAATGTACAACTAAGTAGGCCTAATAATCCTAAGTGAAGTTAAATTAAATAATTACACTACAACCCCTCCCTTCACAAGAATAATTTTGGAGGATAAGATAAAAAATGAGTCCCGACTACTAGCTATGTTAGGTACCCATATATAATGCACTCTCTCATAAATGGAAAAAGATAGAAAAACCAAATGGAAAAATAAACCTCCAAAAATGACAAAGAAGAAAAGATTGTTAACCAGAGAACTAGAATGGAGGTGGGAGGAGCTACCAATGGGGGCTAGATGATATCCAAATCCAAAAGTAATAGGTTGGAGGGGAGGTCCTAAGATTAAACACTGTCATTAATAGAGAAGTCTTTGTTTTCCATGTCGATGAGGGGAGAAAGAGAAGAAAGATTAATATCAAAGTCAATATTGGCAAGTTGGCCAGTGATTATGTTGAATGCATTTAAGTTCTTTGATATTGAAGCACCTTCCTTCATCTTGAGGTTGTATAATTCCTTCATCACAAAAACCTTATTCGAAGTTGTGTTCTTCTCATACAAATCATGTAACTTTTTCTATAATTATTCTATTGTCTTCTCTCCACCAACATTAAAATACAATTTTTTGGCTAGGTATTGATAGATGGTTGCAATAGCTTTTCTATCCAACTTCTTCCAATCTTCATCCATCGTTGTTGTGTGTTTCTTTAATATTCATTTAATTGAGAAACACTAAGCCTTCAAAATCAATATGTCCTCCATTTATGATTCTCATAGAGAAAAGTTAGCCCCATTTAACTTCTCTATATAATTGACTGTTGTTAATTCCATTGCACTCAAAAAAAACCTTTTAGAAAACTCTTCACCAATTTTTGGGTACCTATTGCTTGAACTACTCTCTAACATCACCTCACTCTTACTTTCTCCATTTATGTAAGTAAAACATGATTGGCTCACCTCCTATCTCTACAAGATATCAACAAGACTAGTTCACTTAAAAATTTGAATATCCTTCAGCAAAACCCAACCTTCCGCTCTCCTTACTTTGCCTACAAAAAAAAACTCTGACAACTGCAAACCCTTGGTTTTGCAGATCTTTAACCTTCTACTCTTAAAAAAGTTAAGAAAAATAACAAAGAAATAAATGAAGAAAGGATAAACATAGAACATGCAAAGGACATAAAACAACAATAAGGAACAAACAACGAAAATATCAAAATTCACAAAGCCCACTCAAAAAGCTAATTATCTTTTATTAATCATTCAACATAAGTTATATTACATTTTACAAATCAATATATAGAATGCATATAATACAAGAGTAATATTAACAGGGTGTCAAAAGTCAATTTGAAAGTATAAACTAGGCACCAACATCTAGAAGCTTGATAAAATTAAGATTAGCAACAAATGTTTCAACAACTTGTGTGCACCTCTTGTGCACACAATTAACAAGAAGTTTATGAGAGGGCTAACATAACATTAAATGGCAAAAAATATGAATTATGACTTCATTTACTTCACTCATATAACAGTAGGAAACTCTCAAGAGAGCATGAGAAAATTATAGAAGCCCAGAGCAATTATTTTTCACAAGGTTCTAAAGGAGAGAACCAAAGAATACCAAAATACTAGATCAGGGGAGAGTTTTTTTGAGGTGTTGAGGTTAGGTAAAATATACTTGTTAGGTTATAGAGGCTTTGAGTTAGGAAGGTTATATGAATGGTGACTATTGATGGTCATAACAAGGGTTCATGTGTAAACTACAATAGAATAGATGATAATGACAAAGAAAACGACATAGAGATGAGAAGGATGAGTCAAGAAGAATTTGATAGAGAAATTGTTGAGGTGAAGGTACAACTTAGTAAAATGATGATACTACTACAAGAAAATGAGAGACCAGAGACATGGATGTGGAATGAAGAAGTGAGTTACATGGCTTGCTAAAGAATTGTTTACAAGAAATTTGAAAGAGAAGCTGAGATACATGTTAAGTGCTTGGTTGAAAGAAGAACTCAAAGTAGTTCAGCTTGAGGAGGAAGTAGTTCACTTTTGGGAACGAGATAAAGGATCATTCCTTGGGGAGGATGATGATAATGTTGATGAGAGACTTCATAGAAGTCTCACATATTTTTTGAAAACTCAAATCGACTCAACTGATAGATATATCAAATGAGGCTAGAGAGCCTTATGTTTTAAAAACTAACAATTTTTGTATGTATGTAAATTTTGCAGGAATAGAAGATGATGGATAGCCACTCAAAACTATCATTAAGATAAGTACAAGATCACAATTCTATTTCTACAAAGGGAGAGACATAATCACCTTATAAAGACAACCAGAGTAGAGATCATGCACAATGGACAAATGCATATAAAAGGACAACACACTTTATATTTATAGACAAAAATTGAATTGTTTTCTAAATAATAAGATCCTAATTAGATCTGTTGAAACCTTAATTTAGTTTATTGATGTATATAAAATGAAGGAATATTTCAGCCTCCAAAATAGGGTGGAGAGGAGTCACGTCCAAAAAGAATATATCAATGTATTCTCTCATTTCTTGATAAAAATAGACCTATGTTTAAGAGTGTTGATTTTGGTTTTCACCATAATATTACTTACAATCATTTACTCGATTTAAGATTTCGGCAGTAGTTGTGGTAACGAGCTGCGAGGAGCCTTCAACGAAGAACCCTTTTGTCAGGTGAGCAGACATTTTCTCGTCATGTATTTATTCTGATCTCCTCTTCAGTGAGTATGAACATTGTATGTAGAAAACTATTCATACCGATTTACTCTTCTCTATCCAAATTGTGAGTGTGCCTAATTAGGAGAATCCTGTTGCAAAAATATAATTTACAACAAAACAGAGCAAAATTTCATCGCCAATTCTCTTAACTGCACAAATGCCTACAACACATTTCTGAAGTAGGATATGTCAAACAATCAGGAATCATTAAAAAATTCAAACTAATAATTGACTAGAGTTGAAAGAAAGATAATTACATTGTTTTCATCCCACAACTCTTCTAAAATCTTTAGTCCAACTAAAATGGGTGCAGGTCCCTGCAGCGACCATCAAATTCTTTAGCCTCATTAATTATTCTAATCTTACGAAAAGACTTTCTGTGCAGAATAAGAAAACATGATATGTTCTTTTAAAACAATACAAAAGCAAAAGTAAAATGTAAAATACAAGGATGAATTTTGTCACTTCCACCAACACGGACAAACACCTGAAAACACCTCCAGTTTTCGTATGGATCCTCCATTATTCCTCGAATGACAATTCTACTCTGGAAAAAAAAATAGTAGTAGAATAAATAACTAATCTTTTAACATGTTAGATAGGTGTCAATTAGTAGATCTATCAGTATGTGTAGTCAATTTGTTCTAGTTAGCTAATCACAATAAGTTGCTTGCTTGTAGACAGGTATGGAGCTTATATTGAGTTATAAATGTATATGAGCAATGTTAGTATGCTAATAGAAACCAAATTTAAATAAAACTTTTACAAACTAAACAAAATTCATAAACTTCAAGATAGACTAAGATGAGCTCTCAATTGAGAATATGAGCCATTAATGGGCTCTCTCAATAAGAAACTCTCTTGTTGAGTGGCTTTGTCTAAATAGATAGGATGTATGCTATGCTTATGCTTCAAAAAGGGTTTCAAATGGAGTTGAAATTTGGGTGTGAGTGTATGGTTTTGATGTAAAATGGCTTCTTAAAATGGCATTATGACTTTACTTCATGGATTGTGTTAAAATGGCTTGAGAGAGGATTCCTTAAATAGGCAAAGGGCTTGAGGGATCAAGGGCTAGGATGCAAGGATGGGTAAAAGCTCATGGAGGGCTCAGATTGCATGAGAGGAGAGCACATGGATTGTGCTTCCTTACAGCCAATCAAGGAGTGACACATGTCACAGGGTGAGAAGATGGAAGAAAGGGGAAGGATGAGTCAACAAAGGAGGCTCAAGGGATAAAATCTTCATAAAGACCCTCATAATGGCTTGTAAGAGCAATAAAAGGGCTTGGAAGAGTCATTTATGACTTAGTGGGCTTCATAAAGTTTTATGATTGGGATATTTTGAAGGAGATGAGAGGAATTTCGACTTGAGCTTGATTAGGAAGGTTTTAAGCTTGCTTAGGATTGTGAAAATGATTAGAGGATGGATTATGATGGTTTAAGATTAGCTTAGGGATAGGCAAGTGGATGGCATTTAATGAGGGTGGGTGAAGGAGGAGATATTTGTTAACTTTAGCTTGGGTTAGTAAGTTTTAACCCATGTTTAGAGAATGTGACAAGGTTAGGAGGGGATTAGGATTAGGTTTAAAGACATCTTCTAGAAGAGTCTAGACTTTGGATGAGGATAAAGACTTTCTAGAATAGTTTAGAACTTCTTAGGATGAGGATGAAGACTTTCTAGAAGAGTCTAGAACTTCTTAGGATGAGGATAAATTAGATTTTTAGGAAATAAATAAAGTTTTATTTATTTCAAGGGTTTGGGTTGAGGAGATATTTATTAAAACTTTTTTAATAAACATGAGGATTAATATTTAATCTTAATTAAATATTTTGAGTTGGGATTAGAGGTAGGAAATGATGAGATTGGCCTTTAATCAAAATTAAAGAAAGATTAGAAGATTTTGGAAGAGGTTAGTGGTCTTAAGGAAATTGGCCAAGTTTTGGGCAAAAAATAATTTTTTTATTTATTTTGGATTTTTTGGTCAATTTATTAATTAAATAATTAATAAATAAGGAAATAATGTTTAAATAAGATTTAAACATTTTTGGGAGAGATTCCTTAATTAAATATTTTTAATTAAGATAAAGGGATTTAATGGCATAAAAATAAATAAATAAATAAATAAATAAATGATGATGTCATCAGAAATTTTTCAGAAAATAAAAATAATTTATTTTTTAAAGATTTTTAAGTGTCTACATTTTGCCCCTCTTTGATGTGATGCTGCAAGTGGCATGGCATCAAAGATAAGAAAATAAGATGCCCAAGGCTAGAGCAGAAGAGGAGAGAATGGACTGCGAGATGCCCCCTCAAGAAAGCAGCGAGGAGAGAAAGCGAGGGTCAACGACTTCTTGAAAAGTACAAGAATCCGAGATGAGCAAGAAGACTCAGATTGGCTTAAGAGAAGAGGTTTAGTTAGCTCAAACTCTCACTATGGGAGAATGATAAAGGGAGAATCAGAGGCACAAGAGGAAGCAAGCTTAAGATCTCAGGGATTGCAGAGGATGAAGGAGCAGAGCGCTATAAAAGGAATCCAGGATGGGGAGATGGATGAGGGGACTAAAAAGCTGATGCAACAGGATTTCAAAGAGTCAGATTGGCGGAAGATTGATTTTGGAGATCCCTAGGACTAGGATTGTGGATCTCGAAAGATGAGGCTTGGTGGTTTGATTGGATTGGTGGATCCCTAAGACTAGGATTGTGGATCCCTAAAGCTAAGACTGATGATTGATTCTGAGAGATACGGTTGTACAAGCTAGGGTAGGAGAGATAGATGTTGGATATGGATGGGGGATAATGGAGATGAAGAGATTCCATTGAAGCTTTTTGAGCAGGGGGATACTTCAAAGAGAAGTACCACCCTGTAGTTGAGCACTAGATTTTCTATAGGACTGTTGGTTAATTGCCAAGGTTACCAAGAATATCAAGGCCATGTCACCAACCATCCAGAGGACTGACAGACTGACTCAAAACAAACACGCAAGGATTGCCCCAACATCACACATGAATCTCGAAAGAATCAGAGTGGAACTGGCACTGGGTAACCCACAAGCAGAAAAGAAAAACAAACAAAAGACTTGATCAAGACTGTACGCTCAGAGTGCCCCATTTGTAGCATACCATGATATGGAAGATTGTGGCAACCTTGAAGAAGGAACAAAAAGATTGCTTGGAAAAGATACTTCAAGACCCAAAAGGGAAGATTCCAAATCAAAAGAAAGCGAAAATCCAAAAGAGAACTATTTACCAATGAGATGGGTAGGACGAGGTACTAACAGACCAAGATCAGACATGAGGAAAGCTATATCCTACAAGGATCTATCGGAGAGAACCTAAGCCGATGGATTTGGGTGAGTGATGCGTCTGGCAAGCTGAACTAAGAAGGATAACACTTTGGTGACAGGAGATCTAGCTAAAGGATGCATTGGAATAGCTAACCAAGATGTGCAATGTGTGCAAGATGCTGATCAAGGAGGAACTAACACAAAAGTTGGATAGATACAATGGTACTAAGCTAAAGAGGATGTACAAGCTGACGGACCAAGATATTTACAAGCTGAAGCTGACCAAGATAGTTACAAGCAGGAAAAAGCTCAGGACGATAAGATAGCGGGATGGTTCGATGTTGTGCAAGATGCGAAAGCTAAGGGTGGGGTGATAGCGAAAGATATGGATTTGGTAGGATGCATCCAATGATGATGAGAGATTTTGTGACCAAGGATAGCTAGAGGAGCAAGATGAGATGGCTGGATAGGATGGTAGATAGCTAGGATTATGATGGATATAAAGAGATGACATTGGGTTTGCATGAGGATAGCCTAGAGCTAGATACCAATGACAAGGGAGGATGGACAAGACAAGATCTCCAAGGAATATAGTGCCCCCAATCAGAAGATAAAATGCAGAAGGAGGTCTTATGATGGATGTGATAGGATTGAAGCTAGGATGGAAAAACCTGAAGGGGCTAGGGAGATGGATGATAGCTGGGATGATTTGCTGAAGCTGCAGGAGATAAGTGGATGGTGTGAGATGGAAGATGGAGGGTGGAGGATAGGTGGATAGATTGGAAGATGGAGTTGGATGTCAAGAGATGACCAAAAGCATGAGGGTGATAGGCTAAGCTGGGGATGGCGGGATTACGCATGACGCTTGTTTGCCAAGTTTTCATCATGGTACTTGTCCAAGGTGCTTGAATTGCCAAGTTTTCACCAGTGGATGCTTTATTTTTCTTTATTATTTTTTGACTTTTTGACTTTCGACTTAGCTGGAATGATTTTGGCTTTCTTTAGCTATTTTTGGCTCATAGATGTTGGTAGGATGGATGAAAAAGGATTGGATTGAACAAGTGGAATGGTGGGTGGGAATTTGACAGATAATGGATGCAAAGACATAAGGCTTGTGGGTAAATGGATGAGGAAAATGGAAAGATCATCATTGGCACACACCTTGAGAGGTGATAAAGTAGTGGGAAAGATGGTTTTGAGTGAGGTTGAGGAGAAAATGGAGGAAGAGAAAGATAAGGACTAAAAGTAGAGTTGGAAGATGGAGGATGGGAAATTTAGGATAAGAAGTATATGGACTAAAAGTGGATTGGGGGGATGAAGGATGCTTATATGGGGATTTGGATGAAGGATGGATGGATGAGGCTTTTTGAGTAGCATGAATGGATGCCAATTGAGATTTTTCTTTGAGATGCATTTCTTTTATGAGCATCTTGGGTATCCACATGATTTTTGACTTTTTTAGCTTGGGCTTTTGTGGCCTCTTGACTTTTTCTTTGATAGAGATTAAATGTTTCTTGTTTTGAACATGTATTTTAGAAGGGACATGTTGAGACTTGGATTTTTGGATTTATGCTTTTGTATTTTGGCATCCAATATGCTTCTATTAGCCATGGGATGGGAACAAGAGCATGGAGGAGATGGAGGGATAATTGATGGAGTGATAGGGTTTAAAGGTTGGAAGGGATTCAAGAGTGAGTGCCTTTGATGATCTAGTTGGTGGATTTGAGGGGATGGAAGGATAGATTGGAACATAGGATATGGATGGATTTAATTGCCCAAAATGGATGGAGGGAAGGAAGGATATGGGCCCAAAATAGATGGAAACGGGGAAGGTGTAGGTCCCAAAATAGATGGAGGGGATAAAGGATTCATATTAGGTATGTAAGGACCCAAAATGGAAGGAAAGGGTGTGGGATTTAGATAAGGGATATATGGACCCAAAATGGAGGGTTGGAGATAAGGAGTAGGATGAGGGCCCAAAATAGATGCAGAATAAGATGGATGGGAACTTTGGGGTGGAAATGGAAGGACTTAGGACTATGCAGGAATAGCGGGGATACCAACATCTAGAAATACATTTTCATTTCTTTTTTCAATATGATGTTCATTATTTGGAACACAAGATGTGAGTCCAGTACTAGCTGAAGGAGTTGGAGCTTCGGATATGATAATTAGTTCTTTTTCGATGGATCTATCATCATGGATTATGGGAGATGTATGATCATGAAGCAGAGGAGATGGGAGGATAGGATCTTGAGTTGGGTGGGCTGAGGGAAAGGGATCTTGAGATTGAGTAAGTAAGATGGTAGGATTTAGATATGGAGGGGATGGTAAAAGTGGATCATTTAGGGGAATAAGTGGGATGGCAGGATCTACTATTTTCTCGAAGGATATTTCAACATGCTTTTGGAAAAGATCTTGACAGGAATGGATGGGAGTGGATGCATGAGGTTCATTATATGGGATTTGGATAATGCTTGGAGGAGGAGATGTGGATGGGATTTGGAGCGATTCGATGGGTGGTGGGATTTTGACGCTTGTGGGAAGTGGAAGGATTTTAAGCAATTTGATGGATGGTATGGGGATGGTAGCTATGGGAGATGGAGGTGATATTATAGATGGGGAAGCTTCATCACTGACTACTTCACATGGTTGGATTAGATGACATGGCTTATCGACTATTGGAGGCGGCTTTTCTTGTATTTCCTTTAGGAGATTCCTTGGGGACTCATGTGTCGGAGGTGGAGGTGGATTGACAGGAATAGCTAGTGTGATGGGGGTGGAATATTGGAAGCTTGTTTGATTGGGTGATGGAGGAGAAGTTGGGATATCAGATGGCATGACTAAATAGTTTGGAAGAATATGTGGATTTTGGGGGATGCTTGGGGGAATGTTTCTAAGGCTTTCAATATACTCATCATAGTCAACACGATTTTCATCATCATTGGAATAGGATGTTGTAGGAGCAAGGACAATACGAATGAACACATCATGATAGGTTTGGGATTTCATGTTTTGATGATGAGTCGGATGGGGATGGGGTCTTGCATATGGATGAACATGGAAGCTCATGGTTGGATTTGGATTAAACACAGATTTTGGATTGGCTAATGAAGGATTTCCTAGGGAGAGTCAAAGCTGTATGAGAGACCTAAGGAGGATTGGCTGGAGATTTTTGGCTTTCTTGTGGATGGAAGACTTCAAGGGCATGCTGTCAAAAAGTGAGAGTTTTGCTTTCCTGTGTGCTAGATTTGCTGGTGGCTGTGTCAACTTGAGGATAGACTAATGATCCTATGGGCATGACATGAGATTGACCACTTGTGGATCCCAACCTTTAGCTCAAGGTGATGAGGGATATAAGTGACAAAGCTGGATTACCCTAGACAATGCTCTATTAGAGGGATAACCTTGGTGAGATTGGTTGATTGGTCGAATTGATTGGATAGCAAATTCTAGCAGAATGACAACAACTCTCTAAAGGCTTGGGTGTGATTTTGGATTGGGTTGCTAGCTGGCTGGGGGGGATGATTTGGAGAGACTTTGGATTTGGGATTGTTCTAAAGCAAGGAACTAGATAGATTCGGTTGCAGCGGGGGAGCTTGGATGATTTTCTGATGAGGCAGTGACTACGCTAAGTATGCCTTGAGCTAGGAGATTTCTGCTTTTTTGGGATTTTGACCAAAGTTGGCAAACATTCATTCAAAAACTATGAACAAACAAGCAGACAAAATTTTGAAGCAAGCACGTCAAACACACCAACATCCTAGGAAGCTTTCTACAAGGATGAAATTTGTTATAGCTAGGGAGTCCTCGATATACACAAGGTACGTGAGGCCCAAATCCGTAGATGAAACCAAAAAGATGTCACACACCCGAGGAGAGTGGTAACCCACTTCTCCTCTTTCACTTCTCAAGGGTATAAAGTTCCTTGAGGCTTAGCTGGAGTGACAAAATCTTGATTCCAAGAGAGGTGTCTTTGGATTCACCTTCCAATTTTTATACTCCGCCGGAATGCTGGAGTTGAGGTCGTCCCAAGGGGTGATGAAATCCCCAAGCAAGCCTCCTAAAAAGTGTAAAACAAGACCACATACATGATCTTGGGCTTTAAAAGACACGCGTTTATTCCAATTGATGATTTAGATTTTGTAGGCTATGATTGAAGACACTTGTGATTATGGCATACAATGTTCATTCCAATTTGACAGCATTGTCAACATAATGAAAGTCGAGAGATTGTCAACATAAGAAATGCGAGCGTCATTGAAAATGCGTCCAAACCATGAAATGTTCATTAATTGTTAGGCATTCAAGATTGAGTGTGAGGTTTTTTTAAGCCCAAAACAAAGATGTGTGAAACTCGATTGCCAAGCGCATGCCCGGAGGCCCTCCACGTCAAGATTTGTCCAATTTTTATGCCCAAATGAAGTGTGAGTGAGATTAATGCGCATTCAAAGAATTTTCTAACTTAAAAAAACCACTAAAGACCCAAGTGAGTGGAGTTTGATCTTTGTGGAGCACTTAACACCCTCTTAGGTAGACCCATCCCCATAGATGGTGCTAAGATTGCAACCAATGGTTAAATTGATGGGTGATTAAAGAGGGTGAGTCCAACTACAAACTTACTCAAAGCGTCTTTATTAGTTTTTATAACTTAGAAGATTTCAAAAATGTGGATTCTTTTTATGCCCCAAAAGATGATTATTTAATCTATGGCATTCAAGATTGGATTTGTTGTTTTAATCATGCATTCATAAAAAAAAAAAACTTGATTTTAATCCATAGCACTCAAGAGTGATTTTAGCAACATGCATTCAAAGACAAGTGATTAAACATTCAAGTTTTTTCCTTTGAGCATTCAAGATTGAGATTTTGTGTGTTGTTTTAAGAACTTTGAAGTGCTTTGTTTTAACCTTAGATCATTCAAGATTGTTTTGGACTCAAAAGTGACTCTTTGGACTTTGGTTTTCATTCAAGATTTTGTGTTCTAGTTTGCATATTTTAAGCCCAAAAATGATATTCCTAGATTGTTTTGATGCATGAAAAACCTAAGAAACATTCAAGATTTTGCAACAAGACATTTGTTTGGAACAAATAACAAAGCTTCTAGGACAATTTTTGGCAACCATTTAGGACTCTTAATTTTCATGAGATTTTTAAAAGAACTTAAAAATATTTGCAAATGAGGTTCATTTTATCCTTGATTGATTCTTTGAGTTTGATTTAGCTTTTAGTGTGCACTTAGTGTTGATTTTGAACCTTTTGAAATAGAAACTTGAAGTTCTTTTTAAATTCCCAAAAATGAAGTGTTTCTAACTTTGCATGAATGCATCTAAAACCTTGATGTTGAAAGGATGCAAATGATTGGATTGGTTTAGTTTCACTTGTTAAAAGATTTTTTCTTTTTTGCAAATTTTTAATTTTTTAATGGATTTAAGTATGATTTGGGGGTTCATTTTAAACACTAAAAAGAAGTGTGTATGATTTTTTTCCTTAAAAAAAAAATGGCCAAGATCTCCCACAAGAAGAAGAAGAAGAAGTAGATGGAATAAGAAGAATATAGACAAGAAGAGGAAGAAGAATTCCAAGTGCTTTGTCCACCTATAAGCTTGAAAAATTTGCAAATACTATGAGATAGACTATGAGTTCCTTTGTCTTCTTCATGCTCATGTGGACCTACAAAACCAATTTATACAATCCTACCAATCACAAAAATAAGAAAAATTAGCCAAAATTAGCAAATGACATACAAAACTTGACTAAAAAAGCTAATGAAGATGACCCATGCAAGGTCCCACCGGGCGTGCCAAAATGTATATGAGCAATGTTAGTATGCTAATAGAAACCAAATTTAAATAAAGCTTCTACAAACTAAACAAAATTCATAAACTTCAAGATAGACTAAGATGAGCTCTCAATTGAGAATATGAGCCATTAATGGGCTCTCTCAATAAGAAGCTCTCTTGTTGAGTGGCTTTGTCTAAATAGATAGGATGTATGCTCAAGCTTATGCTTCAAAAAGGGCTTCAAATGGAGTTGAAATTTGGGTGTGAGTGTATGGTTTTGATGTAAAATGGCTTCTTAAAATGGCATTATGACTTTACTTCATGGATTGTGTTAAAATGGCTTGGGAGAGGATTCTTTAAATACGAAAAGGGCTTGAGGGATCAAGGGCTAGGATGCAAGGATGGGGAAAAGCTCATGGAGGGCTCAGATTGCATGAGAGGAGAGCACATGGATTGTGCTTCCTTACAACCAATCAGGGAGTGACACGTCACAGGGTGAGAAGATGGAGGAAAGGGGAAGGATGAGTCAACAAAGGAGGCTCAAGGGATAAAATCTTCATAAAGACCCTCATAATGGTTTGTAAGAGTAATAAAAGAGCTTGGAAGAGTCATTTATGGCCTAGTGGACTTCATAAAGTTTTATGGTTGGGATATTTTGAAGGAGATGAGAGGAATTTTGACTTGGGCTTGATTAGGAAGGTTTTAAGCTTGCTTAGGATTGTGAAAATGATTAGAGGATGGATTAGGATGGTTTAGGATTAGCTTAGGGATAGGCAAGTGGATGGCATTTAATGAGGGTGGGTGAAGGAGGAGATATTTGTTAACTTTGCTTAGGTTAGTAAGTTTTAACCCATGTTTAGAGAATGTGACAAGGTTAGGAGGGGATTAGGATTAGGTTTAAAGACATCTTCTAGAAGAGTCTAGACTTTGGATGAGGATAAAGACTTTCTAGAATAGTCTAGAACTTCCTAGGATGAGGATGAAGACTTTCTAGAAGAGTCTAGAACTTCTTAGGATGAGGATAAATTAGATTTTTAGGAAATAAATAAAATTTTATTTATTTCAAGGGTTTGGGTTGAGGAGATATTTATTAAAACTTTTTTAATAAACATGAGGATTAATATTTAATCTTAATTAAATATTTTGAGTTGGGATTAGGGGTAGGAAATGATGGGATTAGCCTTTAATCAAAATTAAAGAAGGATTAGAAGATTTTGGAAGAGGTTAGTGGTCTTAAGGAAATTGGCCAAGTTTTGGGCAAAAAATAATTTTTTAAATTTATTTTGGGTTTTTTGGTCAATTTATTAATTAAATAATTAATAAATAAGGAAATAATGTTTAAATAAGATTTAAACATTTTTGGGAGGGATTCCTTAATTAAATATTTTTAATTAAGATAAAGGGATTTAATGGCATAAAAATAAATAAATAAATAAAATAATTAATTAATTAATAAATGATGATGTCATCAGAAATATTTCAGAAAATAAAAATACTTTATTTTCTAAAGGTTTTTAGGTGTCTACAATAAACTTGGAGTCTTTTTTTGTTTAATTTCTCAGAGCAATTTAATTAACTAGTACCTTTTAAGACTTGAGATTATATATATATAAAATCACATTCTCTTGTGGTTTAGCCTAGAGTATTCTAGTAGATTGTGTTTTCTTTAAAGGCAGTATTCGATATTTCCCCCTATTTATATGAAATAAAAGAATATAATATATATATATATATATAAAGAATATCTATTTAATCACAATAAATGTAATATTTGTTTAGTGTTAAGACATCAAGGAACTAAACTTCAAAGATTAATAATTTGTAATAATGATAAGAGTTATTATTATAATGAGTGCCATATTCATAATGTTCATATTTTAGAGTTCATAAATTTTTCTCATAAAAAGGATACTTTTATAATAATAGAAAATAAGAAAATTTGTAGATAGGAAAAATGTGTAGATAATAAACTATAGATTAAGTATTTTAAGAATAAAGATAAGAATTAATTATACGCTTTACATTACAATTGTAAGCAAACTATGTAGATTGAATCTATAAAGATGTGCCACGTAGTTGGTGTATTTGTTGTTATAGTGCTTATGTAATTAGAAACTAGAATTTAAATAAAAATAAAAGTAATTTGATTTTTAAAAAAAAAATTCTTATACAAAATACGTGGATAAAAATTAGACTACAAAAAGATTACCAAATTCATTTATGGCATGGTTACAATTGATATATTTTTTAAATGTTGAGTTCATGACCCCAAAATTAATAATATATATATATATATCAACTAACACACTTTATTTTAGGATTAAAAGGAAGAGGATAGTGAATAAAACTACCATATTTAATACTCAAAATGATTCAATAATGTATTTAATATTTGAAAATTAATAATAGAGATTTTAATAACATGTAATTCACAAGGGTTATAAAAGATTTTAGAATTTGAATAATATCATTATTTTAAAATCTACATATTTGAAGTTATCCATTCATACCAACTTCTTGCATTGCATAACTATAATGTTATAAAATTATTTATACTAGATATAACCATCTCTCACTAATATTTTCATGAAATGAAAAAGAGTTCTTGAATAAACTAATAAAATTTATATTCTAATACATCATTTAAATAATAACATTTTATATTATTATTTTTCATAAACAAGTCATAAATTAAAAGTAATAGTTAATTTAATAGTCAAGACTCTTAAAATTAGAGTTTATGGTTTGAAACTTATGATATAATGAAATTGTCATTGTAGTTTTTATCTAACTAGAGATTAGAATTTAAATGATAAATTTAATATTTTTGTTACACTATTATATCTTTATAATAATTTGGAAAAAGAAAATTAAATTCTAATATATAAATTTTGCAAAATAAGTATCTTAGTAGGTATTATATACACAAATGCTCTTATTTAGATAAATTATATTAGATTAAGTTACATTATGAGAAAGTTACATTTATGACATGGTTATAATTATGACACTTACAACCTTATTCAAGCTCCTTAGAGCAACCACACTACAAACAACAATTGAAAGACCAAGAGTCACAACTTAGAATCTACCTTTTTATAATGAGACAACTACAACTAATAGAAGATAGTAGTCACAACTTAGAATTCCACAAAGATGTCCCTCTTGGGATTTGAACTAGGGTCTCTACAATGATAACTCATTGCTTCAACCAACTAAGCTAAACCCCTTGGATAGTTCTTATATATTTTGTATTCATCAAGTATATAAAAATAGTAAATTAGAAGGTTTATAAATGAATACTTACCCCAAAAATCTTTCCTAAAGAAAAATAAATTGGAGGAAGCCTCAGGATAAAGGGGTCCTATAAGACCCAACCAAATGAACCAATTAAATTTGAGGAAAATAATTTGTATAACATAAAAAATCATAAATAAATAACAATATTTTACAAATATTAAAATTACTCAAAAATAATCAACTCTAATTGGTGGAAACTAATTGAGTAAGAGGAAAAAGTGAATGTAATAGTATATTTCTCACAGAAAATACAATAATATGTACATAAAGATAACTAACTTGGATACTCAATATAAATGAGAATGTCAACAATATCAAGTTTATAGTATTGAGTACAATAGAGATTAGTTTAAAGTGATAGAAAAATAAAGTGATTTAGTAAAATGCATCTCAGACATGATGATTTTGAAGGTTGTTACCATATAGGTGTAAAATTCTTTCTCATGAGAATGAAAGACACCTTGCAAATGGTTCTTATACAATAATTGAAGAATAGAGATGTGGCAAAGAGCATGGAAAGGTCAAGTAGCAGAGATTTACAATGCCATTATACCAATGATAATCAAGTGCTAGAAGGGCATATATGTAAAGACAAGCAATTGTAATAAATATTGCCTTCAGAGGATAGTACTGATAATAAAAGCATGATAATAATAGCCATGTAGGTAAAATTAGTTACCAAATGAGGGTTGAGACTAAGAATGAAGAAAGAATATAGTGATTAATAAAGAATGGTGGTGGGAAAAGTGTATTTTTAGTATGAGCATAGCATCTTGAGTACAAAGTATGTCATTGCCAAGACATAGGACAACAAGCACATAGGAGTTGATTGTCTCATTAATGAGGTAAGTAGTCATCAAAGTGAAATTTTTTATTATCACATTTAAAGCTAATCCCTACTATTGAGAGTAGATATGCTACATTTTTGTTAAAGAATAATCAAATGGATGTTGAGTGAAAATGTGACTAAGAACATTCAAATTAGGCTGAAATATAAAGACAAGTGAAAGAGAAGAAATGTCAAAAGAAATGAAAGGATGCACATGTGACTATCTGTAAGGTGCATAATAGTGCCAATGAAACAATGAAATAAACATAGACTGCAATGTTGTGAAGAATGTCGTGTTTAATGCAATAATATGATATGAGAAAATAGTTATATGACATGAAAAATCAGAAATTAGGTTTCAACGTTGGATGATGACAAAGCTATAAAAACATTAGATATAGTGATCTTGAAATAGAAATCAAAATTAATGCAGAGATAAACATAATCTGTTAATTTTCTTAAAATTCACCACAATTAACATATCCAAGGGATGAACATATTATGTTCATCTTTGCATTAATTTTGATTTCTATTTCTTTCACCACAATTGTCATATGCAGAGATGTACATAATATGTAGTGATTCTTTCAATTCTTACACCTTTCTAAGAGGATTTTCATGTTTGTATGACCCAAAAGACCTTTCCATTAATTGGACACACATTCAAGGGAAAATATGTCAATTTGGAGTAGCACTTAAGGAATCTATCAGTGTTTACAAATTGAGCTATAAGGCCAAACTAAATTCCTCTTCTAGTTAGAGTAGAGAAACTCTCTTGTATAAATTTTGTTCTTGGTTATTTTGTTCTTTGATTTTGGAACACAACAAAATAGAGAAGGTTGTACCTCATTTAGGAATATTATTTAGTTCATGTAAAGACATCCTTGACTTTTTCAATAGAAGAAAATAAATTCCCTTCCCAAATGGCTTTGTTTTAAGTATTGTGGTGAAAGTTAAGATATGTTTATTATCTTTTGTTTACAAATCCTTTAAAGTTATCTCTTTTATGCAATGTGAAGACAATAGAGTTCATGTTAAATGAAGGTAATGGGTTGTGTTTATTTGGTTTGATTAGATAAGAGTTGTGAAAGAATTGTCTTTCTTTGAGCAAAATATGAAATCAAACCAAGTCTTATTAAATGTTGATGCATTGAATATTCGGGTTTGGGTTATGAATGAACAAGATCTTCTATTGAAATGTATTGTGAGTTGGTGCAACTAATTAGTATTTTAGAAATTAAGTGTATTACCTATAGTCACAGTATTTCATTTCAAGAGAACATCCTTTTATTCTTTTTTTGACCATTAGAAATAGTCGATTACGAGAATATCACAAATGGAAAGCCAACCTTCTCCAAAGATTCATTTCCATTATAGATTACCTACAACCTAGAGATCTTCTCATCTTTCACCAATAAATTAAGTCTTACCTAGCAAGGATGCATTATTAGACGACAACAATAGTAAAAAATTATGATCCAAATCTTATTATGTTTAAATATTTAATGCTTTAGTTGTCCTGTGAGCCTTCTGTGCCCACATACCAAGTCTAACGGTCAACAACTATAGTAGAAAGAAACATTAACTGTGGTACGTGAGTTTTAAATTTGAAAAATGAGAGGGAGATTTGAGTTGATAGCAAGAGACAAAAGGGCGGGGGGGGGGGGGGGGAATTTTCTTTCATTTATAAGTTAGATCTAGACATTCTAAGAGTCAGTTGAGTTCTTCGAAACAATAGAGGTAGAAAGTTTTTTAGATCTAGTAGCAACACGTGTGGGTAACTTTCTAGATATTTTGTGAAAGTAATGTTTTGTCTTATATGAGTAGTGTTTGCTCCATGTTTATTGTATGCAACCATTCATTGTTGTAAGTTTGATTTACGTTTTTGGATATTTTGTTCATCGAGGGTTTATAGATTTTACTCTTTAGATTTGTATAATTTTGATTTAGTTAATAGAAATAAGGAAAGCATAATTTCAGATCTCAAATCTATTATGTTTTGGATCCTATCTCCATTTATACATTCTGTTGTGTGTGTTATTAAGTTTTTGGAAAAATGAAGAGGAATCCATTAACATTGTTTACATGTTTTCTAGAATGTTATTCTTCCTCCCTACATTACTCAATTCTTGTTTATGCTGAGTAACTTGGCTTCCACTATTGTTGAGCTCCCCTTTGGTGAATGAGAAACTCAGTCCCTATAGGTGCTGAACAACTTAGCACCAACTACATCTTGACACTAACTAGCTTGACATTGCCTATCACTTAGCTCATGACTATGCTGAGAAACTCAACACTCCCTACTACAACTCAACTACTATCGTCAATTTGAGATTTTGTCAAATATTTGAAGTTTTTTCATGGTATCAAAGCTATTGAGCCCCACATGCTTGTGAGTTTGGTTTTTTTTTTATGGGTGTTTGACATTATTATGTAGGAGACATGGATGGAGATGCAAGAAATACTTAGCAATAGCCACTATCCTTTAATGGATAAAATTATGACACTTGGGCAAAGAAGATGAGAACCATTAGGTTACAAATGACTTATGAGAATTTTTGGTAAATGGGTTCAATGATTTATCCAAACCAACACAATATGCTTCCCTCACCAACTATAAAAAGACTTAGGTGAAGGATTCAAGAAGAAGGGATGCAAAAGCTTTAAGCTTGATTGAGGCAATCATGATAGAAATTTTTTTTTCTAAGATAACAAGAACTAATTATTCAAAGGAAGCATGGGACATCCTTAAGAAAAAATTTAAAGGGACTGATAAAGATTATGTACTAAAGCTACAAATAATTCAAAGGGAGTTTGAGAACCTTCAAATGAAGGATAATGAGTCTATCTTAGATTTTAGCTCAAGGACCTCTGGTTTGATAAACTAGTTGAAATCAAATGGAGAAGATTATGAGGAGTAGAGAATAGTTGAAAAGATATTGAGCAATCTGCCTCCAAAGTATGATAATCTTGTTATGACCATTTAAGAGGAAAAGGACCTCACTACTTTGATAATGGATGAGTTGATGGGTACACTTCAAACCCATGAGCATTAGATTAATAGATTGACAACATCTTCTTAAGAAAAAGATTTTAAAACTCATTCCAATAAAAGAGGCAAGGGGAGAGGAAGAAATGGCTTTGGTAGAGGCTTTAGAGGTAGAGGTCATGCTAACTCCAAACAAAGTAATGCCAGAGGATAAAGCTTAGGGTGAGCAAGAAATCAAGAGGGAGCAAGCAACTCTCAAAATAACTCTAGAGGGTGTAAGAAGAATTGCAACTCTAACAAGAGTAATTTAGAATGTTATTATTGCCATAAATTTGGATGTTATACAAGTGAATGTTGGAAAAAGCAAGGTGACCAGTCAAGGAAAAATGTAAATGTGGCTGATGTGAATGTGGGTGAAGTAAACAATCCCACAACCTTCATCATGTGCAATATTGGTAAATAAAGAAGCCCTAAGGTATGGTACTTAAACAACCATTGCAAAAACCACATGAGTAGTAATGAAAGTCTATTTTCATTTATTGATAATAATTTCAAGTCTAAAATTAAAATGGGAAACAATGGAACCATTCCAATTGTGGGCAAAGAATCTATAATTGTCCACACCAATCAAGGTGAGAAGAGAGAATTTAAAATGTATATTTTTCCTCAAGCATGAAGCATAATTTGATGAGTGCTAGACAACTCATTCAAAATGGTTACAAGGTGTTGATGGAAAATGACAACTGTGTCATTCATGAGAATGATGGGAGTAAGAATGCTCTAGCAATAGTCCAAATGACAAGGAACTAGATGTTTCCCTTGATGATAGAGATTGTTTCTCTTCTCAAATTTTTGCTACACCTCCCAAGCATGTACATACAATAGTATATCAATAATCAGCCCTAAAGAGTGTGATTGAATACCCCTCTAAGCTATGGCATCTCAGGAATAGACATTTTGGTTTTGCTAGTTTAAATTTATTATCCAAGAAAAGAAATATTGTAGATGGTTTGCCAAATATTGTAGAGTCACTTGACAAGTGTGAGGCGTGTATTTTGGGTAAGCAACATAGGCTTCCCTTTAATTTTGGTAATCCTAGAGGAGAAGATCACCGTTAGAGCAGGTACATTCTAATTTAGTTTTCCCTATGAAAACCAATTCTATTGGAGGGAGTACTTATTTTATGACATTAATAAATAATTTTAGTT
Organism: Cupressus sempervirens; assembly: GCA_028749045.1. Classification (NCBI taxonomy): domain Eukaryota; kingdom Viridiplantae; phylum Streptophyta; class Pinopsida; order Cupressales; family Cupressaceae; genus Cupressus; species Cupressus sempervirens. Next base: position 375,221,163 of record CM053785.1, read on the forward strand.
GTAGGAAATGGGTCTATTTTTTGAAACGAAAATATGAGGTATTTGATAAATTTGTTGAATTTAAAGCCCAGGCTGAAAAAGAATGTGGACATTATGTACAAGTCCTAAGGTTAGATAGAGGGGGGGAGTACACCTCCATTTCTTTTGTAAATTTTTGTAGAAAAAATGACATAAAAAAGGAGCTTACAACCAATTATACTCCACAACAAAATGGAATGGCTAAGAGGAAAAATAGAACCATTGTTGAGATGGCAAGGACAATGATGAAAGAAAAAGGACTCCAAATTGAATATTGGGGAGAGGTTGTAGCAACAACAATATACTCGATAAATAAGTGTCCTACAATGGTAGTCCATGAAAAGATTCCTCTTGAGGCATGGGCAAGACATAGATGAATAGTTGAGCACTTAAGAGTGTTTAGGTGTGTAGCATATGCACATGTGCCAAAAGAGAAAAGGCAAAAGTTCGATGAAAAGGATGTGTAGTACATCCTCATAGATCATAGTTTCAAATCAAAGGCCTATGGATTTGTTGGCAAACATATTATTACTCTTTAATGCCCATTTTAGAACAATATCTGATCACAAACAGTTGGAAAGCTCTTTGTGGATATTTTAGCTTTCCTTTGAATTGGTAGGTATAGCTCCTTGAAATAAATTTGCAATGAATTTTTTTTTCTTCCTAGACTACTTTGGGGTATGTTCTTAACTTGAGAATAGTAGAGGGATAATTGAGCAAGACCTAAATAAAATCCAACTCAGGCAGATAAAAACTTCTTAACACTAGAAAAGATTCATGTACCCACACATCTTATGAATCCATAAATTCCATCCACATAATTAACTAATGTTGAACTAAGCAAATTAAAATCTAAATTATAACTAATAAATTGGAAATATTATCAGAATCTCTTCGTCAAATGAACTGTAACAATACTTATCACATTCATTCGTTGCCTCAAAATAGGGGAGGTGAAGCTTTGTTCTTCCCAAGTAAAAGAAAAAGAAAGCATGAACTAAATAAAATACCTACTAGAACAAAAAATGATTAACATAAAATACCATTCAATTGTCTCTGCAGCAAAAGGTACTTCACACGAAAAATTTGATGACCTTTCATTAATCTTTTTGATTCATACATATAGAGTTTATTTGAGATGACCATTACAATGGAAGTTTAATCAGTTCATCTTCTGAGGGTGACAAATGGCAAGTTGCTAGTTTGTCATATTACAAAATTACAAAACAAAACAAAAGAGGGCATCACATGAATTATTTAGGCTTTTTCCCTTTTTCTATTTTCGTTCTATGTGACTTGGCGGCAACCATTATTGGGGTCAGCTCCTCATGATTGGGCATGTGTATATTGGTGAATCTCAAAAGCCATTTTTCATGTTCCCTTGCCAACTCTTTTATTCTATTAAACTAATCTAGAAACTCCCTCATAGCCCAATGTATCCATCCGTTGAGTGCCTGGAGTTCTTCAGTCCTATTCTAGCTACTAGATGCCATTGCGAATAAATTATTCAAATAGGTTGAGAAGTTACTTTTCATCACTTCCACTTTAATGAGGTCTTTTCCTTGACCATTGTTTTGAGAGTCAATGTGTAGCCCTCTCATTAATTCAAATCCTCTATCTTGGGTTTTCTTTATTTTACTCTCTATCTCCTTGAGCCCCTTCTTAGCTTCTTGGATCATTCTGAGCTTGAACTGCATACTTTGGAACCATTAAAACAAAGGTTCATTACCTTTTTAGAATCTTGGCTTCGACTACTTCTTTGGCTTTTGTCTGCATGATCATCTTTAAGAGGGAGAGGCATTCATCACACTTGACTATTTCCCCAACCAGAGTGTTACTGTTAGATAATATGTTATCCTTTTCTATTTCTAATTTGAGGATAACATTTCCAATTTGATCTATGAGAGAAAATCCTTCTAATTTGAGTCTCTCAATCCACTCTCTACTGATCTGGCCATAGTGCCTATCTTCCTAGAGCTGGGAAATGAGAGCTTGCACTTTAGCTGCACTAGGAGTCTGAGTCATAGACATACTAGAAATAGTTGCTAGTGGAGTGACTAGCTGCCTAATAAACTTATTCAACTCTTCTATTTTTGCCTTCATCTTGATCTTGGAAAATTTGAGGCTCTCTAATTATCCTTCTATTACTCCATTGCTCAATCTCCACAAGCCAACCTTTGTGTCATGCCTGGCTTCCCCAAGGTTGATTGAATGCAAAGTAAAATCATCAAGAGTCATATTCTCAATTCTCCCTCCTTTGTTCGCCTTTGCTATCTCCATTGTCAGGTACCTTGTTTCTAGATCTTGTCCAAGTATGGACAAAGTCTTCTGCTACTTAACTTTTACCAATGTAGTCTCGGAATGAACCATGAAGGATATTGTGTCTTTTGCAGAAACACTCTCATCTTTTCTCTTTCTTTTCCTCTCCAAAGTATCTTCTAGCCAAGAATCAATTTCTATCACCTTGGAAGTTGTTCCAAGTGATTTGATGTTGAACATCTTCTTTTTCACTAGAGTCATGGCTATAATGGTTGAAGAGAAAGGATAATTTGAGTCCTTTGAGATGGGTCTAGAAGAAGCTTGGCCCTTCTCCATCTCTGACGTCTTCCTTGTCTCTTCATCTAATTCAGTTGACTCACTGGTGCTACTTTTTCCATCCCCTAAGTCTACTATCTATGTGGTGGAGCCACATGATTTCAAAAGGAAGCACTTGCTGATGTTACAGGGCTATGATGAGGGGATGAGATTGGAGTGATATGTAGAGAAGGAATAGGGGTAGTGTGTGGAGATGGAATGGGAGCAGTATGTGGGGAAGATATGAGAGTAGGGACACTATCTTTTGGCTCTTCTGCTTTCTTCTCGTCAATGCCAGCCTAGGTTCCTATAACTGGCAAGGAACCATCATGACATGTTGGGGATATAGGAACATTCTTATTTGGGGGTTGATCACCTCTACCCATAGGTTGAGCTGGGCCTTGGGTGGATGCTATGGTCACACCAACTATAGCACTCTTAGATGATGTAGGTGTTGTAGTTTCTAGAGAGGCTTGAGTGGTTGCACCTTTACTCCAACTCTTTCTACTTATCCACTCGACCCATTTTCTAGTCCTCTTGATTATCCTTGCCATCATAATATCGAGGCTTTCCTCCACATCCATATATGGCTCGGAGCTGATAGGAATTCCCCTTAATTTAGTTAGATATGTATTCCTATACATATTTTGACCATCATCTTCTAATCCTTCTAAATTGAGATCAATGCCATATGTCTTTATTTGTTCCACTATGAGTCTAGCAAATGCATGATCACAACTTTCCAATTCATCTTTGTAATCTACTCAATAGTCCTCCAGAGTAGTGACATGTTTGATCACACTCTCTATTTGAAGCACATCCCTTGCATACCCATTTGGGTTGAACATGGGCCTTACAACTTCATATTCCTTCAATTTGTACTTATTTTTGAATGCCTTGAGCATGTTTTTAGCATTAGACCAAGAATCACAATAGTAAGTCCTGACCTTCACGGGGAACTCATATCCCTTCTTCCTTGGACTGGCACTCAACACATTCACTTGGGTAGCTTGTCTTATGATCTCTATAAGAACGATCATGTTGCTTGGGTATTTGGGTAGCTTCAGAGGAAATCTATCAAAAGTTGCAAGGTGCAAATATGAAAAGGATGAGAATTGAATAAAATATCTACCAAACTAGCTAATGGTCCCCATCGCTTCTAGGATATACCTCCTCTCTGAGCATCCTTGTAGCTCCTTGCAAATCCTCATTGTAAAAGAGTCATTAAACTTGACGTACTCTACATAACTATTCTGTAACTGTAAGCACAGATAAAATTCATAACTTTTTACATCATCAGGAGAATCCTCTATTTTGGGAATGCCTGACCACAATTGTAAAGAAGCCAACATATAAATTAGGAAAGAGGACATGTAGAAGGTATTGTAGAACTTTGCAGCACTTAGAGCTCTAGATAGATGTTCACTCACCTCATACACCCAATCAACATACTGTGTGTCTGAACAGAGGATTTGCACTAAAAATAAATAATGTTTTACAAAATTGTGTGCTCCTACCTCACCTTTCAACCAATGTAAAAGAATGTGGATGTCCATGATTTCAGGCTTAAGATTAGTGCCAAAAATAGTCATAGGAACCTTACTCTTAGGTCCTCATAGTTTTTGGAACCAAGGCCTCATGATTTCCTTCCGCTACACCATCTTCTACAAGGAGAACTTGGACATGGCTCCTCCCATGGTTAATTCAAAAAATTCTTGCTATTCTGGAATCCAAAGGCAATTGACTACAATTTTTCGATCAATTGAGATTAAAACCGTATGATTCAACAACATAATTTATTTAGTATATGGATTGTAATGGTTAATGAATTCAACGATCAGCTCAGGGGCTTGAATTACTACTGAAAACTCAGTTGTTTCCACTAGCCCACTTCCTCATAGTTTCTCTATTATTGGGTGGATTGGCTGCATCTTCAACCTTCTTTGGAAATCTTGCATGTCAAAGAAGTGAAGTGAAGTATCTGTAACATTTTGCAATGTTGACTTAATCCCACTCAGTCCATTGAAACCAGCGAATCTTGTTACCATCTTAATTGAGATAGAGATGAACTGTAAATCTAAAATTTGAAAATAGTACAGAGAGTAGGGCCTTGTAATTGTGAGAATTTTGAAATCACTTTTTGATTTAACAATGTAATAGTTCAAATAAGAAAGTAGAAGTTTAAAAATCAATTATGTTCATCTCTATATAGAAATCTCAATCCACCTGTTAATCTTCAAGATCTGCACCACACGAGTGAATTAAAGGATAAATCTATTAGATTAGTAAATGTGGGTGTTTCTAATGGATTTTTACATGTCATTTCACTATTCTTGTTGGCCCAACAATTACTTTCCTTTATTACAAACTTACTTTCCCATTTTTCACCAAGTTATGGAGAATTAAGAACAGAGTACTCCATGGGGGAAAATTTGCCCAGCCAGATTTTACTCAATATTCCTTCCCAAATGTGATCAACTAGCTTCCATTATCCTTTTTAAGCATCCTCAAATTGATCTATGAGCCCAACATGCTTGCAGAAGTGATTTTTCAATGGATGTGGAAAATCATTTCAAAGGGTTGAAAACTTGCTGTGGAGAAGGCAACTTTTGTTTTTTTGCCTTTGTTCTTATTTTCACTTAGTCCTTTAAATTAATATGTCTCTAGGCTTCAAAAAATCTAAAAAGAGCTATGAAAATGAAAAAGGAAACCACTTACTTGCTTTTCTCCCTTACAAATTCCTTTGTTAGAAAAATAACTTCCTAGGTTGAAAACCTGCAGTGGAGAAGCTATTTTAGAATTCTCTGCCAGATGCTATTCTGATCATTATGATGATTTTTGAGTCATTCCTAAGGTCAAATACTACAACATAGGAACAATCCATCCATAAAAAAACTCATTTCCTCCTTTTTCTAGCTTGCATACATCTTTTGTTGACCTGTGTAGAAAATTACCCCCACAGTTCAAAATTCTGCCAAGGAGAAGCCAATGCTAGGTTTTTTAGAAACTTCATTTTCTTTATGTGCAAACTATAATGATTTGTGAGAAGTTCCATTATTGGAAATGATTTTGTGAAGATCGTGATATGACACAAGAATCTCCATCGGAAGGTTCCTATACTACCCATTAGACTCACAACAACAAGGTAACCCACCCAGTTATGTAATGTGGGAGACAAAGGAAGATGAAAACCCGATGGAGAGACTTTGCACTTAGGAAAAGAAATGGACTCAAACATACCTAAACCTAATTGAGACACAAGACTATTTTTCACTTTGCATAATGGGTACAAGATGAAAAGTGGGGCAATAGCTAGCTCTAACTAGGGACTTGGGTTGAGTAAACCCATGCAAAGAACTCAAAATCTCCAGTTTCACAAAAGAAGGTAAAAAGGTGGCAACACAACAAAACAAAATGATATAGAGAACAAGGAAACAAAAGCAAAGGGAAAAAAACTAGCTAGGAAACACTAAAAGATACTAAGCCTAACTATAATATAGATACAAGGGGTTACCTGTTTTCAGTTGGTAATTTGATAAAGCTTTAGATCTTGACCATTATAGGTCAAGGGTAGCATTTCACCATCTTCATATGCCAATTTGAAAGAATTATTTTGAAATGCCTGATGAATTCTGAATGGACCTTTCCATAAGGTATCAAACTTCTTATGCATCCCCTTTCAAGCACTTTGCTTATCCCAGAGTAGCACACTATCTCCTACCATGAATTTTTGGGGTCTTGTTTTCTTATCAAATAGATTCTTCACTCGCATCTAGTGCTATGTGATGTGATATACAATTTCCTCTCTTTCTTCCTCAAATTTGCACAAGTACAAGATCCTTTTTTCTAAACCATCTTTAAAAACATCATCTTCAATTACTATTTTTAGTTTATTTGTGGCTAATTCTAGAGGTAAGGGGAGGTTGGCTTCAGTTTCGTAAACTAATTTGAAAGGAGATATGGTGATTGCTCTTTTAGGTGTCACTCTATCTACCCAAACCACTTCATGAATCTTTTTATGTCAAGTCTTTTGGTTATCTGAGACCAATTTCTTAACAATATTCATCAAGTTCTTATTACTAGAGTTAGCTTGACCATTCCCTTGAGGGAAGTAATCCGATGAATGTCCCACAGTGATCCCATATTCAAAGCAAAAATTGGTAATTGCAATTGAAGAAAAGTAAGATTCATTATCCATTACTAGTTTAATAGGAACACCGAACCTAACCAATATGTTCTCCTTTATGAATTCACACACCACTTTGGAAGTAGTTTTCTTAGTAGCTTTAACTTCTACCCACTTAGTGAAGTAGTCAGTTGCAGTTATCACATATTGGTGACAGACACTAGATGTAGGACTAATTGGACCAATAAAGTTGAGACCACATTGCTAAAAAAGTCCTTTGATGATAATAGGTCTCAATGGTAGAGTGGCTAATTGAGGATGCCCAGAGAACATCTTGCACTTATTGCACTTTGCTACCTAGGCATATGCATCTTTAAACATCCTAGGTGAGTAATAATACTACCTCAGTAAATTAAAAGCTGTGACTAAAGATGAGAAATGCCCTCCACAAGCTTCATTGTGAAATGTTTTCAACAACTTTTCTTGCCGTTGTTTGTCTACACACCTAAGGAAAGTGCCATCAATAGCTTTCTTGAATAGTTTACCATCCCAAATCACATAATTAGTTGCTTTCAATTTCAGATCCCTCCTTTGTTTTGCAATTAGACCCTTTGGAAATTCACCATTTGTTAGCAGATAAGAGATATTTTCAAACCAAAAATCATAGAGGCCTACAGCTAACACCAATTAATTCTCTCCTGATTCTTCTGATTCTTCAGTTATCTTGTTTCCTAGAATTGCCTTGCACAAAGAATTTCCCATTATCAACTTGGTAGGTTTTATTTCTATATCACACTCCTGTATCTTTACCACCCATGCTCCTTTGACATTACAACCCACATCTTGCTATGTCAATACACTCTTCACTACTACATCTAGGACAAAGATTACAAAATGTGAATGTAGGATATAAAATCAAAAATTTTTAAGAGCTTTAACCATTGTGAAGGCGTGCTTTTCAATTTGCAAATATTTCAATTCATGATTCTTCAAAGGTATGCTCATAAAAGCTATTGGGGCTTGTACCGCCTCATCATTTTCTTGCATAAGTATGGCCAATAGGGTGTGTTCCGAAGCATAGCAATAAATGATGAAATTTCGTTTATAATTTGGATGACATAACACTAGGGCATTACCAATAGCAGTCTTTATATCTTGAAAGGCTCATTTTCCTGCCTCATTCCATTTGAAACTTGAACTTCCTTTCATCATATCCACTATATGTTTAGTTTTTTCTATGAAATTAAGCACAAACCTTATGAGGAAATTCACTTGCCCAAAGAAAGATTTAACTCTTGTTTTATTTGAAGGCAAGCTCAATCTTTGAATGGCTTCTACCCATTTAGGGTCGATCCTAATGCCTTCCTGTGACACTATATGACCTAGGAGTTTCCCCTCCATTACACAAGAAATTGACTTTTTGGGATTGAGAGAAATCCCATGCTCTTTGCATCTTTGCAAAACTTTCCTCAAATCTTCTATATGATCTTTCCTTTTTCTCGAGAACATAGTAAGATCATCTAGGTATATGACTATGATTTGGTATTTCAAATCAACAAATGTCTTACTCATGCATCTTTGGAATGTAGTGCCAGTGTTGGTAAGTCCAAAAGGCATTCTGTGAGAGGAAAATGTACCCCAAGGAGTAGTGAACGCCATCTTATGCTAGTCTTTCTCCTCTGCTTTGACCTAATTATAACCTAAGAAGCCATCAAGCATAGAAATCATTTTAGATCCTACCACTATTTGCAACAAATAATCCATATTAGGAAGAGCAAAGTTATCTTTTAGGGATGCTTGGTTCAAATTATAGAAATTGATGCAAATTCTTATTTCTCCGTTCTTCTTTCTGATAGTACTATATTGGCTATCCAAGTGGAATGATGAACGGGATAAATGATTCTCACTTTTAATATCTTATCTACTTCTCAAAAGATTGCATCAATGACTTTAGGATTGTAGTTCCTTTGTTTTTGCTGGAAAGGGACTGCATTAGGCTTTAGTGGGATTTCATGTTTTACCTTCCCATCTCTATAAATTTTCAAATCTTCATAGCTCCAAGCAAAAAAATCTCTATATTCCATAAATAGAGCTCTTGCAGCTTCTTTCTCTTCAAATGAACAACACTTTTTGATGTTAATCATTTTGGGATTATGAATAACTCCAATGTTAACTCCATATTCACCCATCGTTGGCCCCTTTTCTGCTCTCTTCTACTTTATATAAGCATCATGTCTATTAAATAGTTTTTCTAAAGCCACAAAATATGGGGAAATAATGTTACCTTTTAAATGAACTTCTCCATTTTGATTCTTCTCTTCATTCGTGCTACAACTTTCATGATTACTTCTGCTAGATTCATGCTCAAAACTAGACTTGTCATTTTCAAGGAACATCTGCAAACTCTTATCATCATTGAAGATTTTCCATGGTTATGTGTTATCTAGAATGACAGATCGATACACAATTTTTATCTAATACTTCTTGTCTTTGAAATTTGGGTGAGGAAGTAATAGGGAGGTAGAGGCTGCTAAGAAATCAACTTTGGTATTCATCTCTCTCAGAACTGATTCAATAGAGAAGGCATCCAAACCTTCAATCTCATCCCAAACTCTATTTTTGTAATTCTTTAGCTTGTAATTTTTAATAGAATACTGTCCTTTTACTTATTTTACAATAAGCTCTGCATCAGCCTAAGCTTTTAAAACCTTTATCCCTCTTTCTTTTGCTGTTATTATTCCCAGTAATAAGGCCTCATATTCCACAGTGTTATTTTTGTTCCTAAATTCTAATTTGAAATCCATAGGTTTAGGTTCTCCTTTTGGGGATATCAATACTATGCCTACTCCAGATGTAGAGGTGTCACAACTTCCATCAAATTCAAGTGTCCATATACCTGATGCATCTTCATTTCCTTTTAAAACTTCCTTGTTTTGACTCTCATCTATTTGTTCATCTGAGCCCTCTTTAGTAAATAACATATAGTTGTTGAATTCTAGCTCTTGGTAGAGAATCTAAGCTTTAGGGTCATCTAATTTCAAAACTGTGAACTTTGCCTTCTCCTTAGGTTCTAATTTGACCTTTTTATTCCTAATAGGTATCACTACCTTAGACCAGTCTAGCATTATTTCTCCTCCCAAGTCTCAACAAAAACTTCTACTTAAAAGGAATCCATAACTACTTGGAATATCAGCTACTAGAATGTTGGAAGTGAGAATAGAGTAACTCAGAGGGGGAGGGGGTGAATCAGTTACTACAAAAACTTTCCGCAGTCCCTAAGATGTCTGAATATACCTTTGAACTGATTAATAAAATGTTGAAACTTGATAATGCAACAAATGATAAATATTAAGAACTGATATGATATCATGCATAAAGTAATTTAGCAATTAAGAACACAAGAGACACCAGTTTTAACGTGGAAACCCAATATGGGAAAAACCACCAATGTAACTTTTTTTCACTCTTCTGAAGTGAGCCCTGTTAGGAGCCAACCCTATTAAAGGTTACAAAAACACACTGTTAGGTGTGACCCTATTAAAGGATTTAATCACCCTATTAGGAGTGGCCTTGCTAGAGGTCTTTAGAACAATTCAACTGAACTGTCACCTTGTTAGAGGATTTTATTGAATGGCTGTTAAACCAACTCTGTTAAGAGGTTTTGAATACACTGTTACAATGGTTAGAAAGCAACAATGAAATGACCTGATATAATGTGCAACTTATCTTTGCTGATTGCAGATCTCTATTATGCTTGACTGAATCCTTACTGATCAAATACAACTTTGCAGCTCCTTTAACACATCTGATCCTCCATCATACTTTTCTCAACATTCACCTCTTCATACTATAATTCACATTCATAAATTTTTCATAATCACACACTTTAATTCATAACTTGAATGACCATATATACCTTTCAGATTATCTTAGTCGGCTCAAATTACTGACTAAAACAAACAATTACAATAGTCGGCTAGAAGTAATTAATTAGAAAATCTCTATACTGGCCGACCCTGCACGGTGAACTTTGTTCAGAAAATAATTCCTGTGTTAACCGACTAAGCTCGATTGATTCAGCAAACTTTGTGACAAACCATCAATCGCCGGGAGAATTCGGTAATTACCGAGTTTCCTGAGATAACCGAGTGAGCTCGGTGGAACTAACCTTTGGAAACCAAGTGAAGCTTGGTTAACACTGACTTTTCCATAATTCATTTGATGACCGAGTGAGCTCGGTGGAAACTAACCTTTGGAGATCGAGTGAAGCTTGGTTAACATTGACTTTTCCATAATTCATTTGATGACCGAGTGAGCTCGATGGAAACTACCCTTTGGAGACCGAGTGAATCTCGATTAATACTGGCTTTTGACATTTTCTTCGTTGACTGAGTTATCTTAGTTAACACTGTCTTCCACATTTCCTTTGATGACCGAGTGAGCTCAGTTAGTACTGTAAATTGCATTGCAAACTGTCTGAGCTTGGTGAACTTGAGACTAATGACTGATATGACATTTGTGTGACATCAAGGACAACATTATCCAACAATCTCCCTCTTTGGCATTGATGGAAACACAATATGTCATAACAAAAATTTTGAAAACAAGTTCAACAAGATAACAAACTTCTCCCTCTTTCAATAGTCTCCCTCTGTTAAGGGGCTTCATGGCAAACTTTTCAAAACTTCACAAATTTCAGAAGGATATGACAGTAAAATCTCTCCCTCTTTGACAACATATGCCAAAGACAATAGAAGTTAAGTGATTTATAATGTACCTTTAGTACTGATTCATATGCAATGATTTCTGATGAAGCTGCATCAACAGATAGATCTTCAATCCTGTATGCATTGATGCATTACTAGAAACTTATTTCTAGTGGATTTTAGATAGGGGAATGACCCCTAACTTACCTCTGAGATACAAAAATGCATCCTTAGGTAAAGGCTTTGTGAATATGTCAGCAATTTGTTCTTTTGTATGGACATATTCCAATCTGATCTCCTTGTCTTGTACCAACTCTCTGACAAAATGATATTTTATTGCAATATGCTTGGTCTTGGAATGCATCATTGGATTCTTAGATATGTTGATTGCACTAGTATTGTCACAGAACATGACAATTGGTTCTTTGATTTCCATCTTCATTCCTTGTAATAACTGCTTAAACCAAACAATATTTGAACAGTTTACTGCTGTAGCAACATACTTTGCCTCTGCTGTAGATTGGGATGTACAGTTCTACTTTTTGCTTGTCCAGGAAACCAATCTTTTTCCAAGAAAGAATGCTCCTCCACTTGTGCTTTTTCTATCATCAAGGTTTCCTGCCCAATCAGCATCAGTAAACACTTTCAAATCCAAATTACCTCCAAATTTGTACCATAAGCCATAATCTTCAGTTCCTTTCAAATATCTCATTATTCTTTTGATTGCCATCAAGTGAGTTTCTCTTGGCTTTGCTGAAAATCTTGCAACAATACCAACTGTAAGGGCAATATTTGGCCTGGTATGAACTACATATTGCAATTTTCCAATCATAGATCTATATAATGTTTGATCTACCTCTTTGGATTCATCATCTTTGGTAAGTTTCAATCCAGTACACATTGGAGTTCCAACAGGTTTACAGTCCTCCATACCAAACTTTTTCAATATCTCTTTGATGTATTTTGATTGAGTGATGTAGATGCCATTCTTATTTTGTTGAATTTGAAGACCAAAAAAGAATTTTATTTCACCAAACATAGACATTTCAAATTCCTTGTTCATTTGTTCTAAAAATTCTTTGCAAAGATCATCATGCCCTTTGAAAACAATATCATCTACAAATATTTCTGCCAAGACAATCTTATTATCTAGTCCTTCCTTTATATACAAGCTACTATTATCATTAGTTCTTTGAAAACCAATCTGAATAAGATAGTTATGCAATCTTTCATACCATGCTCTAGGGGCTTGTTTCAGACCATACAGTGCCTTGTGTAATTTGCAGACCATGTCCCTTTTATTTGGATCAACAAAGCCTTCAGGTTGTTCAATGTAAACCTCTTCATCCAATATTCCATTGAGGAATGCTGAGTTGACATCCATCTGATAAACTTTGAATCCTTTGTGAGAAACATATGCAAGTAAGGTTCTAACTCCTTCCAATCTTGCAACAGGAGCAAAGGTTTCTCCATAATCTATGCCTTCTTCTTGAGAGTATCCTTTGCATACCAATCTGGCTTTATTTCTGTATACTTTACCATCTTCAGTCAACTTGTTTCAGAATACCCACTTGGTTCCAATTACATTCTTATTTTTAGGCTTGGGTATTAGAGTCCATGTCTTGTTCTTTTCTATCTGTTCTATTTCCTCATTCATTGCCTCAATCCAACTATCATTTGTTAATGCATCTTTAATGCTTCTAGGTTCAAAATCAGCAAGTAAACAAGTATTTTTCAGGTTGCTTCTTGTCAAGGTTCCTTCAGACTTGTCTCCAATGATTTGATCTGGTGCATGATGCCTTCTGACATATTTAGCTAATATAGGTTCTTTGCCTCTTAAATGAGTTTCATTGCTATCTCCTTGTGCTTCAATTTCATGTTCAGGCTGTTCTGGTTCGGTAAGAATTGGCTCAAGTGCTTCAGACTCGGTAGATACTTGCTCGATAGTGTCTGAATGTTGTTGTGGCTCGGTTTGAACTTTTTGTATCTTAGTTACTGATGACTCGGGAGTTAAGGATTCTTGAGTGAACGATATGCTTGGTATAGTATCTGGTTCAATGTAAACAAATCTTCTGTAATCTTCAGGTACCCTTTTGTTTTCTTTTTCAGATTTGTCTGCAAACTCATCAACTTTCACATGTGCACTTTTCTATAACTTTGTGAGTGGATAGATTTAAACATCTATATGCTTTGCTTTTGCAAGAATATCCTAAAAATATTCCTTCATCACCTTTTACATCAAATTTTCCTTTTCTTGATTCATTCAAAATATAACATTTGCTTCCAAATGCTTTTAGATAACTTACATTGGGTTTGTAGCCATACCATAATTCATAGGGAGTTTTGAATGAGTCCTTCTTCAACTGTACTCGGTTTAAGGTATGAACTGTAGTGCTGATGGCTTCCTTCCAGTATTTGATAGCAACCTTCTTTTCTATCATCAAGGTTCTTGCACAATCCATGATAGATCTATTTCTTCTTTCAGCTATTCCATTTTGTTCAGGAGTTCGTGGTGCTGAGACCTATTTTTTAATACCTTTTTCAATGCAAAAGTTGTTGAATTCATGTGAGATGAATTAACCACCTCTATCTGACCTTAAGCATTTTAGTCTTTTTCCTGTTTCTTTTTCTACTCTTGCTAAATACCATTTGAATTTCTCAAATGCTTCTGATTTGTTCCTTAGATACATGATAGTCATCATTCTTGAGTAGTCATCAACAAAAAGAATGAAAAACTTTTCTCTAGTATAGCTTTCTATTCCAATGGGTCCACATAAATCAGTATGCACAATTTCCAATATATCTTCAGACTGATAGTTCTTACTTTTAAAACTAGTCTTTCCCATTTTACCAATCTGACAATTCTTGCATAGTCCAACCTCAGGTTTCTTAATGTTAGGAATGCCTCTTACCTTTTTGAATTTGCTTATTTTTACTAGGTTATCAAAATTTACATGACACAACCTTTTATGCCATAACCAAATTTCAATTTGAGCAATAAAACATGAGCATTCACCAAGTTCTAGATAGAACAAGTTACCTTTAGTTTGGGTGCCAGATCTTATCAGCTTTCCTTGCTCATTCAACAGTCTTGCTCTTCCATGCATGAATTCCACCTTGAATTCAGTATTGAGTAACTGTGCCACACTTAAAAAATTATGTTTAAGACCTTCAACCCAATAGGAATTATTACATACAAGTTCTTTGGTTAGACAGATTCTTCCTCTTCCTTTTATGAAACAAGGTTCATTATTACCAAACCTTACACTGCCACTATCATAGTCTTCAAACTGATCAAACTTAGTTTTATCACCAGTCATATGATGTGAGCAACCACTGTCTATAATCCATGTATCATTCTTACTTACATGAGAGACAAGTGCCATTTTATCTTCCTCATCACTGTCAAAATCATCTTTAATGGCAATATAAACAATTTCATCCTCACTATTATCAGAATCTTGAGAATTTTCAGCCATGAAGCATGATTTCTTACCTTTTTTCTTGGATGTTTTGAAGTCTTTCTTGCCATTCCATTTGTAATCTTTCTTTTCATCATTGTTTTGCTTGTTTGGACACCTTTCTGCAATATGACCAATTTCTTCACAAGAAAAATAGATTAGAGGTACTTTACCTTTGTATTTTCCTCTGCTTCTAGAGTATTTTCTTGCTAGTAGAGCTTCAATCACTTCGAGATCATTGTCTGAACTTTGGCTTGATTCATCTTCACTTTTTGACTGAGATTCCTTCTCCTTTTTGTTTTTCCCTTTGAGTGAGAGCTTGGCTTGAAATGCTGATTCAATGTTTTTGGAGGCTGGAACATAGTTGTCAAAGTTATCTAGTTCAAATGCAGTTAGTCTTCCAACTATGGCCTCAAGATTTATCTGATGATTTGCTTCACACCTTCTTTCCTGAATTGCAGAAACTCTGATTGCATAAATAGGAAACAAGGTTCTAAGAACTTTGCTTATAACTGTTTCTCCTTTGATATCACCTCTAGATGCTCTGATTGCACTCACACATGCTTTAACTCTTTCAACATATTTTGCAATGTTTTCATCTTCTTTCATCCTCATTTGATCAAATTGTCCTCTTAGACTTTTTGCTTTTGCTCTTCTTACATTATCATCTCCTCCATAGATTTCTTTTAGCTTGTTCCACATCTCAAAGGCAGTTGTGCAGTCCTTAATGTCATCAAATTCTTCATAACTGAGAGCGGATGCTATGTCTATCATCATATTGTTGTGAGTCTTCTTTTCAGCAATGTCATTGACAGACAATGTGCCAGGAGGTTCTTCATATTTTTCTTCAAGGTATTTTAGTCCAGTATCACCAACAGTAGCCAGATGAAGTCTCATCAATCCTTGCCATGCAGAGAAGTTATCTCTGTTGAGTTTTGGAATTTCTCTTTTGTAAGACATCTTGATCTTAGGCTTAGATCCTTGAAATCTTTTCTTGCAAGCACCAAAAGCTCTGATACCAATTGTTGGAAATGAGAATAGAGTAACTCAGAGGGGGAGGGGGTGAATCAGTTACTACAAAAACTTTTTGCAGTCCCTAAGATGTCTGAATATACCTTTGAACTGATTAATAAAATGTTGAAACTTGATAATGCAACAAATGATAAATATTAAGAACTGATATGATATCATGCACAAAGTAATTTAGCAATTAAGAACACAAGAGACACCAGTTTTAACGTGGAAACCCAAAATGGGAAAAACCACCAATGTAACTTTTTTTCACTCTTCTGAAGTGAGCCCTGTTAGGAGCCAACCCTATTAAAGGTTACAAAAACACACTGTTAGGTGTGACCCTGTTAAAGGATTTAATCACCCTGTTAGGAGTGGCCTTGCTAGAGGTCTTTAGAACAATTCAACTGAACTGTCACCTTGTTAGAGGATTTTATTGAATGGCTGTTAAACCAACTCTGTTAAGAGAATTTGAATACACTGTTACAATGGTTAGAAACAAACAATGAAATGACCTGATATAATGTGCAACTTATCTTTGCTGATTGCAGATCTCTGTTATGCTTGACTGAATCCTTACTGATCAAATACAACTTTGCAGCTCCTTTAACACATTTGATCCTCCATCATACTTTTCTCAACATTCGCCTCTTCATAGTATAATTCGCATTCATAACTTTTTCATAATCAGACACTTTAATTCATAACTTGAATGACCATATATACCTTTCAGATTATCTTAGTCAGCTCAAATTACTGACTAAAACAAATAATTACAATAGTCGGCTAGAAGTAATTAATTAGCAAATCCCTATACTGGTCGACCCTACACGGTGAACTTTGTTTAGAAAAGAATTCATGTGTTAACCGACTGAGCTCGGTTGATTCAGAAAAATTTGTGAGAAACCATCAATCGCTGGGAGAATTTGGTAATTACTGAGTTTCCTGAGATAACCAAGTGAGCTCAGTGGAAACTAACCTTTGGAAATTGAGTGAAGCTCGGTTAACACTGAGTTTTCCATAATTCATTTGATGACTGAGTGAGCTCGGTGGAAACTAACTTTTGGAGACCGAGTGAAGCTTGGTTAACACTGACTTTTCCATAATTCATTTGATGACCGAGTGAGCTCAGTGGAAACTACCCTTTGGAGATTGAGTGAATCTTGGTTAATACTGGCTTTTCACATTTCCTTCATTGACCAAGTTATCTTGGTTAACACTGTCTTCCACATTTCCTTTGATGACTGAGTGAGCTCGGTTGGTACTGTAAATTGCATTGCAGATTGTTTGAGCTTGGTGAACTTGAGACTAATGACTAATATGAAATTTGTGTGACATCAAGGACAACATTATCCAACACATAATAGTTATTAGGAGCTTCTTTTCTGGGTGAGAAGCTAAAGCTACCTGAGCATCTTTAATCTGCCCAAGCAAGGGAAGTTGTTTAGCATCCATCAAGTAGCACCTTCCATGTACTTTAGTGAGATTGAGACCCAAGCCTTTGGCTACAAAATAAGGCATAACATTATCTGATGCACCTGAGTCTATTATACAATTACTGAGTTTACATCTATTAATATACAATGCAATATAAAAAGGCTTTGGTTTTTGCCCTGGGGACATTGCTAAAACTGTAGAGTCTTCTTTATTAAATAAACCAGATGTCAAGGTTTCATCCTCTTTCTCAAACATCACATTACAATTTTCATCTAATGTACTTCCTCTATACCAATCTACCAATCTTTTTAACTTAGAAGGATGTGACTTTAAATAATCAATAGTGGAAATTTAAATTTTTGACTCTTCACAAAATTGAATGAAATCAAAGGATGTCTTATCCTTACCCATTTGTGAAGTATTTTTTCCTTGATCAGCATGTGTATTACTTATCAAAGGGCTAGAATAATTTTTGTGAGTATGACTAGAGGAATGATTCTTCATTCTTTGTCCACAGGTAAGAATTGTGTATGAAGTTCCATTAGTGGTTGCATAACACTCACATTTTGATTTAGAATTTGATTCGTAGTCCAAGAATAAATTTCCAAAGTCACCATTTCGTAGGAATTTGGCTCTAAGCAAGGAGTTGTGGTGTTTAATTCGTTAGTGGATAACAACTGCAACATGCGGGCTGTCTCTGGACAACTCTTGTTGTCATGATCTATGGTCAAATGAAAGACACACATATTTCCTTTTTTTTGTGCCACCTCAATTTGCAACCTGGGTTGTGAACTTGTAAGTTGTGAAAACCTACTTTCATTGCTTCTTCCTAGTGAATTTTGATAGTTTGATTGATATGAACTATTGAATCTAGGTAATTACTTCTTCATTGCTACTAGCTCATTTGACAATTTTTGAATCATCTCCTCTAATGACATGGTATTATTGGCACTTCCTTTAGTCTATAGTTCTTATTTCCACTTTCCAGTGGAAATCAAATCATCCTCACACTCAGTCACCTTCTTTTGTGCATCAGCTAGATCTGTGGGATGTGCTCTCCTTAAATCATAATTGACATCTAGAGGCATGACACTAATAAAGAAGGTTTTCAAATTACTAGGTGTAGGTCTGTCAGCAACTAGAATCTTGTTAATAATCTTATTGAATTTGGCAACAAAGTCTCTCATGCTCATAGTTGGTTGCTTCTTAATTGAAGTCAACTGTGTTAGCAAGGCATGCTCATCTTCCACAATTTTAAATCTTGTCTCAAAGGATATCCTCAATGTATCCTAATCAGTTATTGAGCCATCAGTTAGATGGTAAAACTAGTCCACTGTGTTATCTATGAGGGTCTCTACGAAGAACCTTACAAAAACATCTTCATGTTCCATCCCTAAGATATGAGTGGCTGCAAAGAAAGCTTTAATGTGTTCATTTGTAGTGACTTTCCCATCACTTGAGAATTTAGGGAAATTCTTCTTCGAACCGGTTGGAAGTGGATGATAAGCATTTAACACTAAGGGTCCTGTTGTCATAGCCCATGGAGTAGCCATGATCGTCCTGGTAGTGTATGGTGGTAAATTAACAATTAGAGGAGTAGTAACTCTATGAAGTGCTAACACTTGACAAGTGGAATGTGAAGTATTGGCATCTTGATTTCTAATAGGGGAAGGGGGTCTACTTTGAATTTTACCTTCACCTTTCCACTTTGGGATGTCTAAAATAGGAAAATCGAGCTCTGTGAGTTTATCAAAGATAGGGTCTTGCCCACCTTATTCTTTGGTACTTCTAAGGAATCTAAACTATTCCAAGATGTTAGGTCTAGTTTATCTCTAAGATTTTTGTCTCAATTGTCTTTCTACTCTCCAGATATCTCTCCTTTGAATAGCTCTCTCCAAGGCTTCAACTCTTCTTTCTTCTTCCTCTAATACCTGACTAGCGTTCCTATAATGTTCAGTGTTCCTTCTGTATCTCCAAATGAATGTGTTAAGTGATGAAATTATATCCTCTTGGTTATGTTGAAAACCAAGTTAGGTTGGAGCATTAGGATTGTATTTTTATGAGGTAGTACCATTTTCTCTCATGACATAGGCTTTTTGATCAAGCAATTGTTTGTGTCCCTAGTAGAGTCACCAAAAATTTGTTGACAAATAGATTTGTTCTTTCAGATTATTACTCTTTAATGCCCATTTCAAAACAATATCTGATCACAAATAGTTGGAAAGATCTTTGTGAATATTTTAGCTTTCCTTTGAATTGGTACGTATAGCTCCCTGAAATAAATTTTCAATGAATTTTGTTTTCTTCCTAGACTACTTTGGGGTATGTTCTTAACCTGAGAATAGTAGAGGGATAACCAAGCTAGACCTATATAAAATCCAACTCAAGCAGATAAAAACTTCTGAACACTAGAACAGATTCATGTACCCACACATCTTATGAATCCATAAATTCCTTCCACATAATTAACTGATGATGAACTAAGCAAATTCAAATCTAAACTATAACTAATAAATTGGAAATGCTAGTAGAATCTCTTCATCAAATAAACTATAACAATACTTATCACATTCATCCTTGCCTCGAAGTAGGGGAGGTGAAGCTCCGTTCTTCCCTTATTCCAAGTAAAAGAAAGAGAAAACATGAACTAAATACAATACCTACTAGAAGAAAAAATGATTGACATAAAATACCATTCAATTATCTCTGCAATAAAAGGTACTTCACACCAAAAATTTGCCGACCTTTCATTAATATTTTCAATTCATACATATAGAGTTTTTTTGAGATGACCATTACAATGGAAGTTTAATTGGTTCATCTTCTGAGGGTGACAAATGGCAAGGTGCTAGTTTGTCATATTACAAAATTACAAAAGAAAACAAAAGAGGGCATCACATGAATCATTTAGGCTTTTTCTCCTTTTCTATTTTCACTCTAGGTGACTTGGTGGCAACCATTATTGGGATCAGTTCCTCATGATTGGGCATGTGTATATTGGTGAATCTCAAAATCCATTTTGCATGTTCCCTTGCCAACTCTTTTACGCTATTCAACTGATCTGACAACTCCCCTGCAACCACATGTATCCATCCGCTGAGTGCCTAGAGTTCTTCAGTCTTGTTCTGGCTACTAGACACCACTATGGAAAAATTATTCAAATAGGTTGAGAAGTTACTTTTCATCAATTCCACTTTAATGAGGTCTTTTCCTTGACCACTGGTTTGAGAGTCAGTGTGTATCCCTCTCATCAATTCAAATCCTCTATCTTGGGTCCTTCTGTCTCCTTGAGCGCCTTCTCAGCTTCTTGGATCATTTCAAGCTTGAACTGCATACTTTGGAACCATTAAAACAAAGGTTCATTCCCTTTTTTAGAGTCTTGGCTCTGACTGCTTCTCTGGCTTTCATCTACATGATTATCTTTAAGAGGGAGAGGCATTCATCACACCTAACTATTTCCCTAGCCAGAGTGTTACTATTAGATAATATGTTATCCTTTTCTATTTCTAATTTGAGGATAACATTTCTAGTTTGATCTATGAGAGAAACTCCTTCTAATTTGAGTCTCTCAATCCACACTATACCAATCTAGCCGTAGTGCCTATCTTCCTGGAGCTGGGAAATGAGAGCTTGCAGTTCGGCTGCACTAGGAGTTTGAGTCACAGACATACTAGAAATAGTTTCTAGTAGAGTGACTAGCTGCCTAATAAACTTATTCAACTCATCTATTTCTACCTACATCTTGATCTTGGACAATTTGAGACTCTCTAATTGTCCTATTACTTCATTACTTGATCTCCACAAGCCAACCTTTGTGTCATGTCTGGCTTCCCCAAGGTCAATTGAATGCAAAGTAAAATCATCACGAGTCATATCCTCAATTCTCCCTCCTTTTTTTGGCTTTGCTATCTCCATTGTCAAGTGCCCAGTTTCTAGATCTTGTCCAAGTATGGACAAAGTCTTCTACTTCTTAACTTTTGCCAATGTAGTCTTGAAACAAACCATGAAGGATATAGTGTCTTTTGTAGAAACACTCTCATATTTTCTCTTTCTTTTCCTCTCCAAAGTATCTTCTAGCCAGGAATTAGTTTCTATCATCTTGGAAGCTGGTTCCGAGTGATTCGATGCTAAACATCTTCTTTTTCACTGGAGTCATAGCTATAGTGGATGAAGAGAAAGGATTCTTTGAGTCCTTGGAGATGAGTATAGAAGAAGCTTTTCCTTTCTCCATCTCTGAAGTCTTCCTTGTCTCTTCATCCAATTTAGTTGACTCATTGGTGCTACTTTTTCCATCCCCTAAGTCTATTATCTATATGGGGGAGCCACCTAGTTTTTAAAGGGAAGCACTTGCTGATGGAACAGGGCTATGATAAGGGGATGGGATTGGAGTCATATGCAGAGAAGGAATAAGGGTAGTGTGTGGAGATGGAACACGAGTAGTATGTGGGGAAGATACAAGAGTAGGAACACTATCTTTTGCCTCTTTTACTTTCTTTTCAGTGCCAGCCTGGGTTCCTATAACTGGCAAGGAACCATCATGAAATTTTGGGGCTATAGGAACTTTCTTATCTGGGGGTTGATCACCTTTGCTTGTAGGTTGAGTTGGTCCTTGGGTGGATGCTATGGTCACACCCATTGCAAAACTTTGAGATGAAGTAGGTGTTGCAACTGTTGAAGAGTCTTGAGTGGTTGCACCTTTACTTTGGCTCTTTCTAGTTGTCCACTCGACCCATTTTCCAGTCCTCTTGATTATCCTTGCCATCATAATATTGAGGCTTTCCTCCACATCCACATATGGCTCAAAGCTGATATGAATTCCCCTTAATTTAGTCAGCTATGTATTGCTATACATATTTTGACCATCATCTTCTAATCCTTCTACATTGAGATCAATGCCATATGTCTTTATTTGTTCCACTGCAAGTCTAGCAAATACACGACCACGAATTTCCAATTCATCTCTGCAATCTACTCAATAGTCCTCCAGAGTAGTGACATGTTTGATCACACTCTTGATTTGAAGCACATCCCTTGCATACCCATTTGGGTCGAACATAAGCCTCACAACTTCATATTCCTCCAATTTGTACTTATTTTTGAATGCCTTGAGCATGTTTTTAGCATCAGACCAAGAATAGCAACTGTAAGCCCTGACCTTTATGGGGAACTCATATCCCTTCTTCCTTAGACTGGTGCTCAACACATTCCCTTGGATAGCTTGTCTTACAATATCTACAAGCATGATCATGTCGCTTGGGCATTTGGGCAGCTTTAGAGGAAATTTGTTGAAAGCTGCAAGGTGCAAATATGAAAAGGATGAGAATTGAATGAAATAGTTACCAAAATGGCTGATGGCCACCATCACTTTTGGGATAAACCTCCTCTCTAGGCATCCTTGTAGCTCTCTACAAATGCTCATTGCAAAAGAGTCATTAACCTTGACATGCTCTGCATAAGTATTTTGTAACTTCAAGCACAGATAAAATTAATAAATTTTTACATCATTAGGAAAATCCTCTATTTTGGGAAGGCCCAATCACAATTGTAAAGAAGCCAATGTATAAATTAGGAAATAGGACATGCAGAATGTATTGTAGAACTTTGCAACACTTAGAGCTCTGGATAGATGTTCACTCACCTCATATGCCCAATCAACATACAGTGTGTCTGAACAAATGATTTGCACTAAAAAGAAATATTGTTCTACAAAATTAAGTGCTTCTACCTCACCTTTCAACCGATGTAAAAGAACTAGGATGTCCACAATTTCAGGCTTAAGATCAGTGCCAAAAAGAGTCTTAGGAACCTTACTCTTAGGTCCTCATGGTTTTTGGAACCAAGACCTCATGATTTCCTTCCACCATACCATCTTCTTCAAGGAGAACTCAGACATGGCTCCTCCTATGGTCAATTCAAAAACTTCTTCCAGTTTTGGAATCCAGAGGTAATTGACTACAATTTGCTAGTCAATTAAGATTAAAACTATATGATCTAACAACAAAATTTGTTTAGTGTTCAGATTGTAATGGTTAATGCATTCAATGATTAACTTGGGGGCTTGAATTGGTACTGGAAACCTGACTACTTCCACTAGCTCACTTAGAGTTTCTCTATTATTGGGTGGATTGGCTCTATCTTCAACCTTCTTTGGAAATCTTGCATGTCAAAGAAGTGGAGTGAAGTATCTATAACATTTTTCAATTGTTAGAATAAAACCATGGACAGAAATAAAAACTACATGCAAATATAACCAACAATAGAAAAATAATAGATCACATAGAAATGAACATAAGGCACCAAGATTTAATTTGGTTCACCCAATCCCTGGGCTACATCCACCAAATAGCAAGTCTGATCTTATTACAATCTAGTGATTACAACCTGATTACAATCCATAATCCCTTACAGCTCAATACTGCCACAAGAAGCAATTTCACATCACAATATAACATCATAATGAAAAATACTTAACCCTAAGTTCTTTTTATACAAGTATTTTATGCCATTTTAGGGTTACAACATGTCGGCCATATGTCAGCCACAACGTTAGCCACACATTAGCCACGGCCCAAAAATTCTTTTCAGGGCGATGCCCCAAACCCCGCAAAATGATGGAGTATGTACAATACTTTCCTGATTAGTCACCACAATCTAACAATCTCCCACTTGGGGACTGATCAGGCTCCACACTAAACAACAATCTCCCACTTGGAAACTGATCCTATAGCAATACCACTATCACATGGGGTTCCCACTGGATCAAACCACCCTGGACTCTACTATTCTTTTATTCATGTTTAGTCTAGAAGACCAACTAAAGCTGAAGAGGAGTTCAACTTCTCTCTTGTTACAACCTTTGTCAACATATCTGTTGGATTGTCATTTATATGTATCTTCTCCAGCTTTAACTATCCATCCTCCAAAACTAACTAAATGAAATGGTATCGCAACTGAATGTGTTTGGTCTTAGAATGCAGAGCTGAATTCTTTGCAAGATGAATGGCACTCTAACTATCTATGAACAAATAATTATCCTTCTCAGGATGTCCCAATTCTTCCAAGAAGAATAGAAGCCATATCATCTCCTTGGCTACCTCTGTAGTAGCAACATACTCTACCTCTTTATTGGATAGAGCATTAATCTTTTGTAACCTAGAAACCCAGCTCACGGCTGCCCCACTAACAATAAAGACATAACCTGTAGTACTCCACCTGGTATCAATATCCCTTGCCAAATTTGAGTCAACATAGCCCTGTAAATCAGTAGTAGAGCCCCCAAAGTATAAACACTTATTGGATGTTCCTCTCAAATATTTGAGAATCCACTTGACAACATTCCAATGCTCAAATCTTGGATGACTCATATACCTGCTAACGACTCCCACTGCATGTGCAATATCTGACCTAGTGCATAACATAGCATACATCAAGCTTCTGATAGCTGAAGCATAGGGTACCTTGGACATCTTATCCTCCTCTTCTTGTGTCTTGGGACACATCTCCTTAGTCAACTTCAAATGACCAGGTAAAGGTGTGCTCATAGCTTTAGCATTCTCCATAGAGAAATGTTGCAACACCTTCTCAACATAATCAGCCTGAGATAGCATCAATGTTCTGTACTTCCTATCTTTCTAAATCTTCATACCAAGGATTTGTTTTATTGCCCCCAAATCCTTCATAGCAAATGCATGTGCTAACTGGCATTTCAGCCCCTTAATATGATCCATGTTAGACCCAGCTACAAGCATATCATCAACATATAAACATAAAATAATGTAGCTTTCATCATCCAACCTCTTAAAATAAACACAATAATCAGAATGACACTTGTTATAACCATGCTCATGCATAAACCTGTCAAATTTCAGATATCATTATCGAGGTGCTTGGTTCAAGCCATATAAACTTTTCTTCAATTTGCACACTAAGTTCTCCTTACCTTTGACCTTAAATCCCCGTGGCTGAGCCATATATATTTCTTCATCCAAATCACCATGAAGGAAGGTTGTTTTAACATCCAACTGCTATAAATGCAAATCTTCAATAGCCACAAGACTTAAAATAGTATGGATATAAATTCATTTTAACAATAGGAGAAAATATATCATCAAAATCAATTTCCTTTTTCTTTGCAAATCCTTTTACAACTAACCTAGCCTTAAATCTTTTCTTACCTCCTTCCTCTTCTTTCAACCTATAAACCCACTTATTTTGTAAAGCCTTTTTACCTATAGGCAACTTGCACAAATTCCATGTCCTATTCTTCAGCAAAGAGTCCATTTCATCTTTCATTGCAGACTCCCACTGAATCTTAGTATCTACCTGTACTGCTTCATCATAACTTTCAGGTTCACTAGCATCATCAAGTAAAATAGAATACAAAGAGGGAGAAAATCTTTGTGGAGGTCTAATTTGCCTCTTTGATCACATTCACTAGTGTGTGTGGTATTTGTTGTTGCAATTGTTGCACATCATGAGGAATGGCTGGAACATCAGCTTTTGGAGTATCATCCAACACTACATAATCATCTTCTTTCTTCTCATGTTGCTGCAACAGATCTTTGTACAACACTTTCTCATTGAATATGACATCTCGACTTCTAAAATTTTTATGATTTTAAAAATCCCAAAGCCTATAACCAAATTCATTAATGCCGTATCCAACAAAGACACATTTCTTTGATTTAGCTTCTAGCTTGGTTCTATTTTCAGAGTCTATATGAGCAAAAGCTTCACAACCGAAGGTCTTGAGAAAAGAATAACTCACCTTCTTACTAGTCCATGCCTCCTCTAGAATACCACAACCCAAAGGAGTAGAGGGACCTCTATTAATCAAATATACTATAGTATTGATAGCCTCTGCCCACATGTGTAAGGGCAACCCAACATGTAACCTCATGCTCCTTGCATGCTCCATTATAGTCCTATTCATGCATTCAACCTTTCCATTTTCCTGTGAAGTCTTTGGAATAGTTTTCTATCTATGAATACCATTAGTGGAGCAATAATCTTCAAATTCATGACTGCAATACTCACCACTATTATCAGATCTGAGACATTTTAATTTCTTACTAGTCTCATTTTCAACCAAGCATTTCAATTTCTTAAAAGTTTGAAATACATTAGATTTCTGTCTAAGGAAATAAACCCAGACTTTTCTAGTTGCATAATCAATAAATGTAACATAAAAATGAGACCCACCAAGGGAAGATACCTGAGCTGGTACCCATACATCTGTATGCACAAGCTCTAATTTCTCCTTTTTTGGTTTCTTTCCTAGTCTTTACAAAACTCACTCTCTTTTTTTTTTTTTCCATACACACAACTTTCACAGAAATCTATATTAACAAATTTCAAACCTGGTAAAACTTTCTTTGAATGAAGTACTTTCATACCTTTCTCACTCATGTTCCCAAGTCTGTTGTGCCACAATGCTATATCAGAATCTACAACAACTATTTGTTCTCCCTGCTCAATTGCAGCAATTGTTCCCGAACATTCATTTTTCTCTAAAACAATCAAAGTATAAGGAACAATATGACCTATAAAAAGATACAAGGTGCCTACTTTCACACCTTTTTCTACTACAAGGGAACCTTTTGAAACCTTCCAATTTTTATCATTAAAATTAACTACACAACCCTCATCACTGAGTTGCCCTTCTGAAATTAAATTCCTACTTAGCCTTGGAACATGTCTTACCTCATGTAGTAGCCAATGATTCCCATTCTGCAACTTAACGTTAATTTTTCCCTTTCCAACAATTTGACAGGGTTCATTATCCCCCAAATAAACAAGCCCAAAATCCCCTTGGACATAATCAATGAAATAACCTCTATAAGGTGTAGCATGAAATGAAGCACCAAAATCTAAAACCCATGAATCGTCAACACTTTCTAAAGACAGAAGCAAAGCATCCTCTTCAGATTTGTTACTTACCACATTTTCCTCCTTGTCTCCATCTGATTTATCTCCTTCATTTTTCTTTCAATTCTAGCAATCTTTCTTTTTATGACCTGATTTGCCATAGTACCAACAGTTGTTTGGTCCTTGTTGCCCCACTTTTAATGCCATAGTAATTTGGCAAAGTAGATGTTCTGTCATATTTGGTCTTGTCAAGTCAATAAGTCTTCCCTCTTTAGGTGATGATTTTCTCCATCGGGTTTCCATCCTTCCCCCTTCTCGCACATTGTATAGCCGGGTGGGTTTTCCTCATGGTCATAGTTCATTTGGGTAGTCTAGATCCTTACTCGATGGAGATTCTCAAAAGATACTACCTCAGATAAATTTACTTGCAGATCATATGGACTGAATATGAAGAAAGATGAAGGGGCAGAAATTTTAGTTTTGCCTTCTCCTTTTGTGGACTTTCGCACCTTGAAGAAATTTTGTAATGAGTTTTAAATACGTTTTGCAGATTTCAAAATAGAAAGGTGAGTGAAGTTATAGGCAAGTCAGTTGATTATCATCATATTCTAGCATGGGAATCATTCAAAAATTGCCAAAGTGATTAGAAAAGGCATTGGTAGAAAACTCAAAACTGACTTCTCCTCCTACGGACTTTCATAGTCGGAAGTTGAAACTCTGCCAAAAATGTAAATGTAGTCTACAGGATGAATTCAGAAAGAAGAGTTATGTTTTTCTTAAGATCATCTAAAGTTTGGGATGTTTCAATGATGTGAATGATTTAAAACCTATTGAGATGAGTAAAAGGAATATTTGCAGAAAACTAAAAAATAGCTTCTCCTTTTACAAGCTTTCGCACCAAGAAGTCAATTTTCCAAACAGGCATAACTAAAGAAAGTAAAGGAAGTAAGTGGGCCCCACTTACATTGGCGAAGTACTTTTTCTATTTTCCGAAGCCTTAAAGTGAAATATTTAAGATAGAAAAGACTAAACGGAGGCTTCGCAAAAAATTGGAAATTGCCTTTCCCTTTGCAGAGTTTCTACCTTCAGAGGCGATTTTTCGCATTGTCCAGAAAATTAATCTTGCAGGCTTGGTTATGTAAAAAATTAATCACAAGAAGCCTAAAGGATACAAGAGAAGTGAATACTCACATCTAAAAAGGAGTTTAAATGCAGAATCGAGCTGAGCAAATTTTTCCCTAGGGAGTACTCCGTTCTGGTTTTTTTGAAACAGGGTTACAACGAGAAAGTAAGTCAGTAATAAAGGAAGTTACCGTTAAGCCAAAAAAAAAGTGAAAATACATAGAGGAACTTGTTATAACCATCAGTCTAACAGATTGATCATTTATTTTGCTTGTGTGGTGTGGAGCCTGAAAACCTAACGGGTCAATTGAGGTTTCTATATAAAGAACAGTATAACCGATTTTAAAATTACCATTTTCTTGCTTTCAATCGTTATGCTGTTGAATTGAACATTGCTAATATAGTACTTGCAAAGCTATTTCTCGCAATCATTTACATTCTTAAGTTTCATAGTCTACATCTATTTGATTAAATGGCTCGTTTCTTTGGATTTGATGGTTTGGGTGGAGTCCGATCAACATGGTAGAACATCACAGATACTTCACTCCACTTTTATGATATTCTAGATTTTCAGAGAAGGATAAGGATTGAACCAATTCATCCTATTATTGAGAAGCTCTGCGAAAGTAGATTGGTGGAGGCAACTGGATTTCTTATGGCAGTTCAAGCTCAAGAGTTGATTGTAGAATGTATCAATCATTACAATCCAAACACTAAGCAGATTCTGTTGCCTAATAAGAGTGTATTGAGTTCAGTTGATAGGCAAGCAGTGGTGAACTGTCTGCAAATCCCAAAACCTGAGTTCTCCACACTGACAGTTGGAGGAGCCATATCAGAATTCTCTTTGAAAAAGATGGTATGGAGGAAAGAAATCATGAAGTCTTGGTTCCAAAAACCAAGGGGAGTCAAGAGTAAGGTCCCTAAAATCCCTTTTTGGCACTGATCTCAAGCCAGAGATTGTGGATATTATGCTTCTTTTGCATCGACTCAAAGGTGAGGTAGATGCCTTTAATTTTGTAGAACAATATTTTTTCTTGGTGCAAATTATTTGCTTGGATTCGTAGTATATTGACTAGGCATTTGAGTTATGGCCAGGCCTCCCTAGAATTGAGGATGCACCAGAAAATGTTAAAAGTTATGAATTTTATCCGTGCTTATAGCTACAAAATAGCTATGTAGATTTTATTAGAGTTAACGATGCATTCACTATGAGAATTTGTAGAGAACTCCAAGGGTGTCCGGAGCGGAGATTCAGCCCAGAAGCAATGGCGATAATCAGTCAGTTTGGTTGCTTCTTTATTCAATTCTTATCCTTCTCCTATTTGCATCTTGCAGCATTCGATGGGTTTCCCTTGAAGATGCCCAGATACCTGGATGACATGATCATGTTGATGGAGATCATGAGACAGGCTCTCCAGGTGAACGCATTGAGTGCTGGACTACGAAAGAAGGGATATGAATTCCCTATGAAGGTTGGAGCTTACAGTTGTGAATCCACGTCAGATGCTAAGAACATGGTGAAAACATTTGAAGGAATGTTCAAATTACAAGAGTATGAATTTTTGAGACCCATGTTTGACCCGAATGGGTATGCTCGAGATGTGCTTCAGATTAGAAGCACGATCAAACATATCACCACCATAGAAGACTACTGGGCAAATTGTAAAGATGAGCTTGAGAGTAGAGATCATGCCTTTGCTAGATTCATGGTGGATCAAGTAAAAACTTATGGTATCAATTTGGATGTAGAAGGGCTAGAGGATGATGGCCAAAATATGTATAGCAATACATATTTAACAAGGTTGAGAAATACCCCAGTCAGTTCAGAGCCCTACACTAATATAGATGAAGATCTTGATGTTATGGTGGCTAGGATCATCAAAAGAACATGAAAATGGGTAGAGTGGACATCCAAGAAGGGCCAAAGTAAGGGAAAAGCTTCTCAACAATCTCCAGCTGCTGCCACTCCCACTTCTTCTCATAGTGCCACACCCAATGTATCAATATCAGCCACTCAAGGACCAGCTATGCCTGTAGGAGGAGGAGATCAACCACTTGAGAAGAACATTCCCATATCTCCGACATGTCAAGGTGGCTCTTTGCCAGTTATTGGGACCCAGTCTACTGTTGAAGAAAAAGAGACTAATAAGGAAAAAGATAGTGGTGCTCTTCCAATCTTCATTCCTCATGTTTCTCCATCTCCATCTCCATAGAATACACTTGTCCCTTCTCCTCATACTACACCACTTCCATCTCCTCATCATAGTCCTATTCTATCTGAGAAGACTCCCATTTTTCAACCACCTGGTTCTCCAATTCAGGTAGTAGAGATTGGAAATGGAGATTCTAGTAGCAGTGAATCCATTGAATTGGACAAGGTCGAAGGAGGAACACAAGAGGAGGAAAAAGCTCCAAGCTCATCTAGAATTCTTTCTAGAGATTCCAAGGATCCTTTCTCCATAGAAACAATGGTGAAGACTCTAGTGAAGAAGAAGATGTTTAGCATCAAATCATTAAGAGCAGCTTCTAAGGTAATTGGAACAGAGTCCTAGCTTGAAGACTCACTGGAAAGAAAAAGGAAAAGAAAAGATGAACATATTTTTGCAAAGGACATTGTATCTCAGGAAGTTCATTCTTGTTCTACCATGGTAAAGGTCAAGAAGTAGAAAACTTTGTCAATTCTAGGACAAGATCCAGAAATAGGACATCTGACCATGGAGATTGCCAAACCCAGTAAGGCAGGGCAAATCGAAGACCTAACTCCTGGAGATTTTACTCTGCATTCTATTGATCTTGGAGAAGCCAGGCACAATACAAAGGTGGGCCTATGGAGATCGGGTAATGAGATCATAGAAAATCAATTGGAAGATCTCAAGTTGTCAAAGATTAGAATGAAATCTGAGATCGAGAATGAAATCTGAGTACAAGCCTTCATCTCCCAGCTACAAAAAGATCGACATTTCGGTCAGATCGGGAAGGAATGGATTGACAAGCTCAATTCGGATGGAGTTATGTTGATCGATTAGATTGGAAATGTTATCATTCAACTAGAGACTGAGAAAGATAACCTCACATCTAATCAACATACTCTGGCCACAGAGAGAGGAAGATGTGAAGAGTGTGTTTCCCTTCTAAAGATGATTATTCAGATGAAGGAAAAAGAAGCAGTTGAAGTGAAGATTCTGAAGAAAGGTAATGAAACCCTATTTGAATGGCTTCAAGGTATGCAATTCAAACAGGAGATGATTCAAGAAGCAAAAAAGGGGCTTAAGGAAACAGAAGATAAAGTAAAGAAGACTCAGGACAGAGCTTTCGAGTTGATGAAAGGACTGCATTCTAAACCACATACTAGTGGTCAAGGAAAGGCTTTGATTGTAATAGAAGTGATGAAAAATAACTTCTTTTTATATTTGAGTAACCTATCAAGCATCGCTCCTAATAGTCAAAACAGAATAACAAATTTACAGACATTGAGTGGATGCATACATGTGGTAGCTAAAGAATTAAAAAGTTAGATGAATTCTGTAAAAGAATTAGCTTGAGAGCATTCAAAATGGCTCTTAAGATTCACAAATGTACATGTGTCTAGCAATGATGAGCTAATTCCTATTATAGTTGCTGCTAGGGCATATAGAGCGAAAATGGAAAAGGGGAAGAAGTCAAAATAATGCCTCTTTTTCATTTTCTTTTGTTTTATTCTGTAAATTTTGTAAATGACAAATTAACTTCTTGTCATTTGTCTTCTAAGGAGATGAACCGATTGGTATTCCTATTGTAACGGTCATCTCTCATCTCTATATGTATAAGGCTAAATGATTAATGAAGGGTCGGCAAATTTTTGGTGTGAATCTTGTTGCAGAG
This sequence comes from Cupressus sempervirens, assembly GCA_028749045.1. NCBI lineage: Eukaryota > Viridiplantae > Streptophyta > Pinopsida > Cupressales > Cupressaceae > Cupressus > Cupressus sempervirens. Next base: position 375,253,346 of record CM053785.1, read on the forward strand.
ACAACTGAGTTTTGTGCCATTTCTTTACTGTCCGCTTTCTTCTTCTGTATGTTATATTTCCATAAATGTTAAGTTGAAGTAATTAAGTGAACAGAGTTTCATTTTTTAATTTCATTTTAATGGAACTGGTAAATCAATCAGAGAGTTGAGACTAGTTATGGGAAATATTTTCGTTAAGTGTTTCGTTTGTATGCATTCCATCTTGTTTCTTCTTAATCATTGTGATATTCTATTGTGTGTCAGAAGTCATAAGATTGTGAGGGTTCAAACACAACAAGTATATGTTAGTTTTTTCATCTGCATAGTTAAGCTCGCATTGCATTTCATATTTGCATCTATCATGATTACTTTGTTGAGAAATTCATAATAGTGTGAAGATCACAACACAACATTTTGCATCTAAATTTTGCCTGAGATTTCACTTGCCTGGGTGGAACTCAGTTTTCCTCTGCTGTTCTCTGGTTAAGAACATACCCCGTAGTAGGAATTAGAGATAAAACATGATTCATTGAATATCATTTACATAGGGAGTTGTACCTCAATTCAGAGGGAAACTAGATATTCTTAGAAATAGTTTCCCGATTGTTGTGTAAAGTTTTTCTTTGTTATAAATTTGGGCACATACAAAGAGGAAAAGGAGAAGAACAATCTATTTACCAAACTATTTTTGGCAACTCTGCTGGGGAGACGAACAGTCACTTGATCAGAAAAACCTATGTCATGAGGAAAAATGGTACTACCTCATGAAAACATAGTTCCAGTGCTCCAACCTAACCTTGGTTTTCAAGACGACCAAGAGGACATTATTTCATCCCTGAATACTTTTTTTTGGAGACACAGAAGAAATATTTAACACTATCATAACCCTAGCTAGGTATTAGAGGAAGAAGAAAGAAGAGCTGAAGATTTGGAGTGAGCTGTTCAAAGGAGAGAGATCTGGAGAGCAGAAAGACAACTCAGACAATAGGCTCAGAGATAAACTAAACCCAACATCCTGGAAAGGTTCTTAAGAAGTACCAAGGAACAAGGTGGGCAAGACCCCATTTTTGATAAGCTTACAGAACTTGGCTTTCCCATCCTAGAAGTTCCAAAGCGAAAAGGTGAACAGAAGAGTCGAAGTAGACCACCTTCCCCTATTCAGAATTAGAACACTAGTGCTTCTCAGTCTACCTATCAGGTATTGGCCTTACATGGAATAAACACTCCCTTTGTGGTTAATTTTCCTCCATTTGTTGCCAGAACAATCATGGCTGCTCCATGGGCTGCAGCGACAGGACCATTAGCATTAAATGCTTATCACCCACTTCCATCAGGTTCAAGGAAGAATTTTCCTAAATTATTGGGTGACGGGAAGTTACTACAGATGAACACATTAAAGCCTTCTTTTCAGCTACCCATATATTAGGGGTGGGACATGAAGATCTTGCTATGAGATTATTCGTAGAGACCCTTATGGAGGATGCAACAGACTGGTTCTACTATTTACCTGATAATTCCATAACTGACTGGGACTCGATGAGAACCAAATTTGAGGCAAGGTTCAAAATTGTGGAAGATGAACATGCCTTACTGACACAATTGACTTTGATTAAGAAGCAACCAGCTATAAGCATGAGGGATTTTGTGGCTAACTTTAATAAGATTAATAGTAGAATTCCCGCTTCTGATAGACCCATGGATGGTAACCTGAAGACTTTCTTCATTAGTGCTATGCCTCCGAATATCAATTATGATCTAAGGAGAGCTCATCCCACAGATTTAGCAGATGCGCAAAGGAAGGCCATAGAATTTGAAGATGATCTTATTTTTGCGGGAAAATGGAAGTGAGAAATTCAAACGAAAGGAAGCTCTAAGAATACCACTTCATTTGAGGAAATGATACAAAATTATCAAATGAATTGACAACCATGAAGAGACAATTGCCTGGGTTTAACCAGTCTTATCAGAGGAATTATCAGAATCCACCAAGAAGGAACAACGATGGAAAATTCCCACAGCTTCAAGGTGCACAACCTAGGTTACAAATTGAGGCCATGGCCAAAAAGGGAAATATGTGTGTTTTCAATCTGACTACATACCATGATAGTACTAGTTGTCTAGAAACTGCGCGCATGATGCAGTTTTTATCCACTGATGAATTGAATAGTGCAAGTCCTAGTTCAGAGCCTGATCCATACTCAAATGGTGACTCTAGAAATTTATTTTTAGAATATGAATCAGATTCTGAATCTAAGGCTACGTGTTATGCAACCATTGATGGGACTTCATACACAGTGCTGACTCATGAGCAAAGGATGAAGAATAAGACCTCTACTCACCCTCACAAAGATAATTCCAATCCTTCTATGAAAAAGGCACATACTAACCAAGGGACGTCCTCTGATTTAATGGGTAAAGACAAGACATCTTTTGATTTTATTCAGTTTTGTGAAGAATCAAAGGTTCAAATTTCTACTATCGATTATTTGAAATCTCACCCTGCTGAGTTAAAAAAGCTAGTAGATAGATGTAAAAATGATGTCCCAAATCTTAATCATAATGTGACGGTCAAGAAAGAAGAGGAGACCTTAACATTTGACCTATTCAATCAGGAAGATTCTACCATCTTAGCAACATTAGGGAGAAAAACTTGAACCTTTTTATATCTCAATGTATATCAATGGGTGCAAGCTAAGTAACTACATAATAGATTCAGGTGCCTCAGATAATGTTATGCCTTAGTGTATAGCCAAAGCCTTAGGACTTAATCTCACTAAGATACATGGTAGGTGTTACTCCATGGATGCCAAACAGGTTCCCTTAGTTGGGCAAATTAAAGATGCTCAAGTAGCCTTAGCTGCACATCCCGAGAAGAAGCTCTTGTTGACTATCCTGGTAGCTGACATCCCAGCTAGTTATGGACTATTATTGAGTAGAAGTTTTTGTCAAGATTTAGGGGGTGAAATAAAGCTAGACTGGTCTCAAGCTGTGATACCCATTGGAAACAAGAAAATCAAATTGGAACTTGAAGAAAAGGCTAAATTCACAGTTCTAATGTCAGACGATCCTAAAGCCAAGATTTTGTACCAAGAGCTTGAATTTGGTAATTACATGCTCTTTACTAAAAGAGAACTAGATGAACAAACAAATGAAGAGTAGATTGCTAAGGTTTCTGATGAAAGTAAAGATGTGTTAGGTATTTGGACACTAGAATTTGATGGAAGCTGTGCTTCTGCAGGATTTGGAGCAGGTGTGGTATTGATATCCCCAGAAGGAGAAATTGAACCTTTAGCTTTCAAATTAGAATTTGGGAATACAAATAACATTGTGGAATATGAGGCCTTACTTCTGGGAATCATGTCAGCAAAGGACAGAGGAGTAAAGATTTTAAAAGCTTGAGGTGATGCAGAGCTTATTGTGAAACAGGTAAAAAGACAATACTCTGTCAAAAATCACAAATTGAAAAATTATAGAAACAGAGTATGGGATGAAATTGAAGGTCTGGAGGCTTTTTCTATTGAAGCGGTACCGAGAGAAATGAATGCTAAAGCTGATTCATTAGCGGTCTCAGCTTCTCTATTACTTTCTCATCCAAATTTCAAAGACAAAAAGTATCAGATTGAAATTGTGTATCGGTCTGCTGTCCCAGATAACATAGAATCATGGCAAGTCTTCAGTGATGATAAAAGTTTGCAATTGTTCCTTGAGAATGACGAGCTCAGCTTTGAGCATGAAAATATGAAACATCATCAAAACGGTGAAGTTCAGTTGAAAGGTAATATCATTCCCCCATATTTTGTGGCTTTGGAAAAACTATTCAATAGACATGATGCTTATATAAAAAAAAAGAGAATAGAAAAAGGACCTACTACAGGTGAATACGAAGGAGTGAACATTGGAGAGGTTGATGATCCTAAAATGATTAATCTTGGAAAATGTTGTACTCCTGAAGAAAGAGAAGTTGCAAAGCAACTATTTGAAGAATAAAAAGATGTCTTTGCATGGAGTTATGAAGACTTGAAGAGTTACAGAGATGGGAAAGTAAAACATCAAATCCCACTTAAGCCAGATGTAGTCCCATTTAGACAGAAACAAAGGAATTATAACCCCAAGGTTGCAGATGCCATTTTTTGGGAGGTAGATAAAATGTTGAAAGCAAGAATAATATATCCCATCCATCACTCCACTTGGATAGCTAATATAGTGCCCATCAGGAAGAAGAATGGAGAGATAAGGATATGTGTTGATTTCCACAATTTGAATGAAGCATCTCTGAAAGATAATTTTGCTCTTCCTAATATGGACTATTTACTGCAAACGGTAGCGGGCTCAGAAATGATGTCTATGCTTGATGGTTTTTCGGGTTATAACCAAGTTGAAGTGGAAGAGAAAGATCAACATAAAATAGCATTTACTACTCCTTGGGGTACATTCGCATATCACATGATGCCTTTTGGGTCGATCAATGCTGGAGCAACTTTCCAAAGATGTATGAGTAAAACTTTTGCAGATATTAAAGATCGGGTCATAGTTATATATTTAGATGATCTCACTGTGTTTTCAAAGAAAAGGAAAAATCATATGGAAGATCTAAGGAAGGTGTTACAGAGATGTAGAGAACATAGGATATCGCTTAATCCTAAGATGTTAGTTTTCGGTGTGACAGAAGGAAAACTCCTTGGTCATATAGTTTCTCAAGAAGGTATTAAGATTGACCTTGAAAGAGTGAAAGCTATTCAGAGATTAAGCCTACCCTCAAGTAAAATAGGGGTTAAATCTTTCTTTGGTCAGGTGAATTTTCTCATAATATTCGTACCTAATTTTGTGGAAACCACTAAACACATAGTGGATATGATGAAAGGAAATTCAAACTTCAAATGGAATGAGGCGGGAAAATAAGCGTTCCAAGATATAAAAACTACTATTGCTAGTGCCCCTGTATTGTGTCATCCAAGTTATAAAAGAGACTTTATTATTTATTGCTATGCTTCTGAACATACATTTTTAGCTATCCTTGTACAGAAAAATGAGGAAGGAATACAAGCTCCCATTGCTTTCATGAGCATTCCCCTAAAGAATCATGAACTCAAATATTCCCAGATTGAAAAACATGCTTTTTCAGTGGTTAAAGACCTTACAATTTTTTTGTTCTATATCCTGCATTCACGTTCAATAGTTTTTGTCCTAGACATAGCAGTTAAGAGTGTATTGACTCAACAAGATATAGGTTGCAATGTCAGGGGAGCATGGATAGCAAAGATACAAGAATATGACATAGAGATTAAGCCTACTAAGCTAGTAAGAGGGAATGCTTTATGTAAAGCAATTGCAGGAAATAAAATTGCTGGTGAGTCAGAGGAACCAAGTGAAAAACAACTAGTGTTAGCTGTAAGTCTCTATGACCCATGGTTTGAAAACATCTCCTATTTCTTAACATATGGTGAATGTCCCGAAGGCCTCAATGCAAAATAAAGGAGAGACCTTAAACTGAAGGCAGCCAAATATGTAATCTGGGATGGTAGACTCTTCAAAAGAGCTATTGATGGCACCTTTCTTAGATGCGTGGATAAAAAACAACAACAAAAGTTGTTGAAGACCTTTGATGATGAGGCTTGTGGTGGACATTTTTCTTCTTCAGTCACAGCTTTTAAGATATTAAGACAATGTTACTATTGGCCCGGAATGTTTAAAGATGCATATGCTTGGGTTTCAAAGTGTGAAAAATGTAAAATGTTCTCTGGGCGTGCTCAGCTAGCAGCCCTACCATTGAGACTTGTTGTAATTGAAGAACCTTTTCAGCAATGAGGCCTTGATTTTATTGGTCCTATCAATCCAATATCCAGTGCTGGTCACCAATACATAATAACTGCGACTGACTACTTCACTAAGTGGGTGGAGGCAAAAGCTACAAAGAACACCACTTCTGAAGTTGTATGTGAATTCATAAAGGAGAATATTTTAGTTAGGTTTGAGGTTCCTATCAAATTAGTAATGGATAATGCTTCCTATTTTTCTTCAATTGAAATTACAGATTCCTGTTTTAATTATGGAGTAAGTGTTGGTCATTCATCAGATTATTTTCCTGAAGGGAATGGCCAGGCTGAGTCTAGCAACAAAAACTTAGTAAATATTGTTAAGAAGCTAGTTTCAGATAATCAAAAGAACTGGCACAAGAAATTTTTTGAAGCACTTAGGGCAGATAGGGTGACACCCAAGAGAGCAATTGGTGTATCTCCTTTCGAATTGGTGTATGGAACTGAAGCAAGTTTACCTTTACCTCTAGAGCTGGCCACAAACAAACTCAGAACAATGATTGAAGATGATATTTATAAAGATGGCATGGAAAAGAGAATGCTGTATTTAAGTAAACTTGAAGAAGAAAGAGAAGAAATTGTTGACCATATTATGCAACACCAGAGGTGAGTGAAAGAATTATTTGATAAAAGAACAAGACCATAGAAATTTATGGTGGGAGACAGTGTATTGCTCTGGGATAAGAGAAATGCTCCTAAAGGAATGCATAAAAAGTTTGACACTCTATGGAAAGGTCCTTTCACAATTCATCAAGCATTTGAGAACAATTCCTTCAAATTGGCCTATGAAGATGGTGAAGTACTGCCCCTAACTTACAATGGTCAGGATTTGAAGCTCTATCAAATTTTGAATTGAAAACAGGTAACCCCTGTATTGTAATATAGTAGGTTTAGTGTTTTGTGTGTGCTTTAGCTAGTCTTTCCCTTTTCTTCTTTTCCTTTCCTTTGTTCTTTTTTTTGCTTTAATTTTTTTTGTGTTGCCACCTTTATTTCCTTTTGCAAAACTAGAGATTTTGAGTCCCTCGCTTGGGTATTCTCTACCCAAGTCCCCAGTCAGAGCCAGCTGTTGCCCCACTTTTAATCCCGTAGTAATTTGGAAAAGTAGATGTTTAGTCATATTTGGTCCTGTCAAGTCAATAAGTCTTCCCTCTTTAGGTGATGATTTTCTCCATCGGGTTTCCATCCTTCCCCCTTCTCGCACATTGTATAGCCGGGTGGGTTTTCCTCATGGTCATAGTTCATTTGGGTAGTCTAGATCCTTACTCGATGGAGATTCTCAAAGGATACTACCTCAAATAAATTTACTTGCAGATCATACAGACTGAATATGAAGAAAGATGAAGGTCCAAAAATTTCAGTTTTGCCTTCTCCTTTTGTGGACTTTCGCACCTTGAAGAAATTTTGTAATGAGTTTTAAATATGATTTGCAGATTTCAAAATAGAAAGGTGAGTGATGTTATAGGTAAGTCAGTTGATTATCATCATATTCTAGCATGGGAATCATTCAGAAATTGCCAAAGTGATTAGAAAAGGCATTGGTAGAAAACTCAAAACTGACTTCTCCTCCTGCAGACTTTCGTAGCCGGAAGGTGAAACTCTGCCAGAAATGTAAATGCAGTCTACAGGATGAATTCAGAAAGAAGAGATATGTTTTGATTCAGATCATCTAAAGTTCGAGATGTTTCAATGACGTGAATGATTTAAAACCTATTGGGATGAGTAAAAGGAATATTTGCAGAAAATTGAAAAATAGCTTCTCCTTTTACAAGCTTTCGCACCAAGAAGTCAATTTTCTGAATAGGCATAACTAAAGAAAGTAAAGGAAGTTAGTGGGCCCCACTTCCGTTGGCGAAGTACTTTTTCTATTTTTTGAGGGCTTAAAGTGAAATAGTTAAGACAGAAAAGACTAAATGGAGGCTTCGCGAAAAATTGGAAATTGCCTTCCCCTTTGCGGAGTTTCTACCTTCGGAGGCGATTTTCTGCATTGTCCAAAAAATTAATCTTGCAAGCTTGGTTATGTAAAAAATTAATCACAAGAAGCCTAAAGGATACAAGGGAAGTGAATACTCACATCTAAAAAGGAGTCTAAATGCAGAATCGAGCTGAGCGAATTTTGCCCTAGGGAGTACTCCATTTTGGTTTTTTCAAAATAGGGTTAAAATGGGAAAGTAAGTCAGTAATAAAGGAAGTTACCGTTAAGCCAATGGAAAAGTGAAAAGACATGGAGGAACCTGTTATAACCATCAATCTAACGGATTGATCATTTATTTCGCTTGTGTGGCACGGAGCCTGAAAACCTAACGGGTAAATTGAGGTTTCTATATAAAGAACAGTATAACCAATTTTCAAATTACCATTTTCTTGCATTGAATCGTTATGCTGTTGAATTGAACATTGCTAATACAGTACTTGCAAAGCTATTTCTCGCAATCATTTACATTCTCAAGTTTCGTAGTCTACATCTGTTTGATTAAATGGCTCATTTCTTTGGATTTGATGGTTTGGGTGGAGTCCGATCAACATGGCAGAACATCAAAGATACTTCACTCCACTTTTATGATATTCTAGATTTTTAGAGAAGGATAAGGACTAAACAATTTCATCCTATTACTGAGAAGCTTCGCGGGAGTGGACTGGTGGAGGCAACTAGATTTCCTGTGGCAGTTCAAGCTCAGGAGTTGATTGTAGAATGTATCAATCATTACAATCCAAACACTAAGTAGATTCTGTTGCCTGATCAAAGTGTATTGATTTCAATTGATAGGCAAGCAGTGGTGAAGTGTCTGTGAATCCCAGAACCTGAGGAGTTCTCCACACTGACAGTTGGAGGAGCCATATCAGAATTCTCTTTGAAAAAGATGGTATGGAGGAAAGAAATCATGAAGTCTTGGTTCCAGAAACCAAGGGGAGTCAAGAGTAAGGTCCCTAAAACCCTTTTTGGCACTAATCTCAAGCCAGAGATTGTGGATATTATGCTTCTTTTGCATCGAATCAAAGGTGAGGTAGATGCCTTTAATTTTGTAGAGCAATATTTTTTCTTGGTACAAATTATTTGCTTGAATTTGCAGTATATTGACTGGGCATTTGAGTTATCGCCAGGCCTCCCTAGAATTGAGGATGCACCAGAAAATGTTAAAAGTTATGAATTTTATTCGTGCTTGCAGCTACAAAGAAGCTATGTAGATTTTATCAGAGTTAATGATGCATTCACTATGAGAATTTGTAGAGAACTCCAAGGGTGTCTAGAGCGAAGATTCAACCCAGAAGCAATGGCAGTAATCAGTCAGTTTGGTTGCTTCTTTATTCAATTCTCATCCTTCTCCAATTTGCGTCTTGCAGCATTCGATGGGTTTCCCTTGAAGATGCCTAGATACCCGAATGACATGATCGTGTTGATGGAGATCATGAGACAAGCTCTCCAGGTGAACGCGTTGAGTGCTAGACTGTGAAAGAAGGGATATGAATTCCCTATGAAGGTTGGAGCTTACAGTTGCGAATCCACATTAGATGCTAAGAACATGGTGAAAGCATTTGAAGGAAGGTTCAAATTACAAGAGTATGAAGTTTTGAGACCCATGTTTGACCCGAATGGGTATGCTCAAGATGTGCTTCAGATTGGAAGCACGATCAAACATATCAACACCATAGAAGACTACTGGGCAAATTGTAAAGATGAGTTGGAGAGTAGAGATCGTGCCTTTGCTAGATTCACGGTGGATCAAGTAAAAACTTATGGTATCAATTTGGATGTAGAAGGGCTAGAGGATGATGGCCAGAATATGTATAGCAATACATATTTAACAAGGTTGAGAAATACCCCAGTTAGTTTAGAGCCCTACACTAATATAGATGAAGATCTCAATGTTATGGTGGCTAGGATCATCAAAAGAACAAGAAAATGGGTAGAGTGGATAGCCAAGAAGGGCCGAAGTAAGGGAAAAGCTTCTCAAAAATCTCCAGCTGCTGCCACTCCCACTTCTTCTCATAGTGCCACACCCAATGTATCAATATCAACCACTCAAGGACCAACTATGCCTACAAGAGGAGGAGATCAACCACCTGAGAAGAACATTCCCATATCTCTGACATGTCAAGGTGGCTCTCTGCCAGTTATTGGGACCATGTCTACTGCTGAAGAAAAAGAGACTGATAAGGAAAAAGATAGTGGTGCTCTTCCAATCTTCATTCCTCACGTTTCCCCATCTCCATCTCCATAGAATACACCTATCCCTTCTCCTCATAATACACCACTTCCATCTCCTCATCATAGTCCTATTCTATCTGAGAAGACTCCCATTTTGTAGCCACCTAGTTCTCCAATTCAGGTAGTAGAGATTGGAAATGGAGATTCTAGTAGCAGTGAATCCACTAAATTGGACAAGGCTAAAGGAGGAACACAAGAGGAGGAAAAAGCTCCAAGCTCATCTAGACTTCTTTGTAGAGATTCCAAGAATCCTTTCTCCGCAGAAACAATGGTGAAGACTCCAGTGAAGAAGAAGATGTTTAGCATTGAATCATTAGGAGCAGCTTCTAAGGTAATTGGAACAGAGTCCTAGCTTGAAGACTCACTGGAAAGAAAAAGGAAAAGAAAAGATGAACATATTCCTCCAAAGGACATTGTATCTCAGGTAGTTCATTCTAGTTCTGCCATGGTGAAGGTCAAGAAGCAAAAAAATTTGTCAATTCTGGGACAAGATCCAGAAATAGGACATCTGACCATGGAGATTGCCAAAACCAGTGAGGCAGGGCGAATCAAAGACCTAACTCCTGGAGATTTTACTCTGCATTCTATTGATCTTGGAGAAGCTAGGCACGATACAAAGGTGGGCTTATGGAGATCAGGTAATGAGATCATAGAAAATCAATTGGAAGATCTCAAGTTGTCAAAGATCAGAATGAAATCTGAGATAGAAGAGCTTAAGAGGTTCATCAAGCAGTTAGTTGTCCCATTGGCAACTATTACTGGTGTACCTACTGCTGAAAATCCCATGGCAGAGGAAGTACAAGCCTTCATCTCCTAGCTGCAAAAAGATCGACATTTTGGTCAGATCGGGAAGGAATGGATTGACAAGCTCAATTCGGATTGAGTTATGTTGATTGATTAGATTGGAAATGTTATCATTCAACTAGAAACTGAGAAAGATAACCTTAGATCTAATCAACATACTCTGGCCACAGAGAGAGGAAGATGTGAAGAGTGTGTTTCCCTTCTGAAGATGATTATTCAGATGAAGGAAGAAGAAGCAGTTGAAGCAAAGATTCTGAAGAAAGGTAATGAACCCCTATTTGAATGGCTTCAAGGTATGCAATTCAAACAAGAGATGATTCAAGAAGCAGAAAAGGGGCTTAAGGAAACGGAAGATAAAGTAAAGAAGACTCAGGACAGAGCTTTCGAGTTTATGAAAGGACTGCATTTTGAACCACAGACTAGTGGTCAAGGAAAGGCTTTGATTGGAATAGAAGTGATGAAAAATTACTTCTTTGTATATTTGAGTAAACTGTCAAGCATCGCTCCTAATAGTCAAAACAGAATAACAGATTTACAGACATTGAGCGGATGCATACATGTGGCAGCTGAAGAATTAAAAAGTCAGATGAATTCTATAAAATAATTAGCTCAAGAGCATTCAAAATGGCTCTTAAGATTCACAAATGTACATGTGTCTAGCAATGATGAGCTAATTCCTATTATAGTTGCTGCCAGGGCATATAGAGCGAAAATGGAAAAGGGGAAGAAGTCAAAATAATGCCTCTTTTTCATTTTCTTTTGTTTTATTCTGTAAATTTTGTAAATGAAAAATTAACTTCTTGTCATTTTTCTTTTGAGGAGATGAACCGATTGGTATTCCTATTGTAACGGTCATCTCTCATCTCTATATGTATCAGGCTAAATGATTAATGAAGGGTCGGCAAATTTTTGGTGTGAATCTTGTTGCAGAGACAACTGAGTTTTGTGACATTTCTTTACTGTCCACTTTCTTCTTCTGTATGTTATATTTCCATAAATGTTAAGTTGAAGTAATTAAGTGAACAGAGTTTCATTTTAATGGAATTGGTAAATCAATCAGAGAGTTGAGACTAGTTGTGGGAAATATTTCCATTAATTGTTCCATTTGTATGCATTCCATCCTATTTCTTCTTAATCATTGTGATATTTTGTTGTGCGTTAGAATTCATAAGATTGTGAGGGTTCAAACACAACAAGTATTTGTTAGTTGTTTCATCTGCATAGTTAATCTCGCATTGCATTTCATATTTGCATCTATCATGATTGCTTTGTTGAGAAATTCATAAGAGTGTGAAGATCACAGCACAACATTTTGCATCTAAATTTTGCCAGAGATTTCACTTGCCTGGGTGGAACTCAGTTTTCCTCTGCTGTTCTCCGGTTAAGAACATACGTTGCAGTAGGAATCAAAGATAAAACATGATTCATTGAATATCATTTACATAGGGAGCTGTACCTCAATTCAGAGGGAAACTAGATATTCTTAGAAACGGTTTCCCAACTATTGTGTAAAGTTGTTCTTTGTTATAAATTTGGGCACATACAAAGAGGAAAAGGAGAAGGACAATCTGTTTACCAATAGATTTTTGGTGACTCTGCTGGGGAGACGAACAGTTGCTTGATCAGAAAAACTTATGTAATGAGGAAAAATGGTACTACCTCACGAAAACATAGTTCTAGTGCTCCAACCTAACCTTGGTTTTCAAGAGGACCAAGAGGACATTATTTCATCCCTGAATACTTTTGTTTGGAGACATAGAAGAAATATTGCTCATTATCAGAACGCTAGCCAGGTATTAGAGGAAGAAGAAAGAAGAGCTGAAGACTTGGAACGAGCTGTTCAAAGGAGACAGATCTGGAGAGTAGAAAGACAACTCAAAAAATAGGCTTAGAGATAAACTAAACCTAGCATCTTGGAAAGGTTCTTAAGAAGTACTAAGGAACAAGGTGGGCAAGACCCCATTTTTGATAAGCTTACAGAACTTGGCTTTCCCATCCTAGAAGTTCCAAAGCGAAAAGGTGAATAGAAGAGTTGAAGTAGACCACCTTCCCCTGTTCGGAATCAGAACACTAGTACTTCTCAGTCTACCTGTCAGGTATTGGCCTTACACGGAATCACCACTCCCTCTGTGGTTAATTTTCCTTCGTTTGTTGCTAGAACAATCATGGCTGCTCCATGGGCTGCAGCGATAGGACCATTAGCATTAAATTCTTATCACCCACTTCCATCAGGTTCAAGGAAGAATTTTCCTAAATTCTTGGGTGATGGGAAAGTTACTTCAGATGAACACATTAAAGCCTTCTTTTCAGCTACCCATATATTAGGGGTGGGACATGAAGATGTTGCTGTGAGATTATTCGTAGAGACCCTTACGAAGGATGTAGCAGACTGGTTCTACCATTTACTTGATAATTCCATAACTGACTGGGACTCGATGAGAACCAAATTTGAGGCAAGGTTCAAAACTGTGGAAGATGAACATGCCTTACTGACACAATTGACTTCGATTAAGAAGCAACCAACTATAAGCATGAGGGATTTTGTGGCTAAGTTTAATAAGATTAATAGTAGAATTCCCTCTACTGATAGACCCATGACTGGTAACCTGAAGACTTTCTTCATTAGTGCTATGCCTCCGGATATCAATTATGATCTAAGGAGAGCTCATCCCATAGATTTAGCAGATGCGCAAAGGAAGGCCATAGAATTCAAAGATGATCTTATTTCCGCAGGAAAATGGAAGTGAGAAATTCAAACGAAAGGAAGCTCTAGCAATACCACTTCATCTGAGGAAATGATACAAAAATTATCAAATGAATTGATAGCCATGAAGAGACAATTTCTTGGGTTTAACCAGTCTTATCAGAGGAATTATCAGAATCCACCAAGAAGGAACAACAATGGAAAATTCCCACAGCTTCAAGGTGCACAACCTAGGTTACAAATTGAGGCCGCAGCTGAAAAGGGAAATATGTGTGTTTTTCATCTGACTACAGACCATGATAGTACTAGTTGTCCAAAAATTATGCGCATGATGCAGTTGTTATCCACTGATGAATTGAATAGTGCAAATCCTAGTTCAGAGCCTGATCCATACTCAAATGGTGACTCTGGAAATTTATTTTTAGAATATGAATCGGATTCTGAATCTGAGGCTGAGTGTTATGCAACCATTGATGGGACTTCATACAAAGTGTTGACTCGTGAGCAAAGGATGAAGAATCAGACCTCTACTCACCCTCACAAAGATAATTCCAATCCTTCTATGAGAAAGGCACATACTAACCAAGGGACGTCCTCTGCTTTAATGGGTAAAGACAAGACATCTTTTGATTTTATTCAATTTTGTGAAGAATCAAAGGTTCAAATTTCTACTATCGATTATTTGAAATCTCACCCTGCTGAGTTAAAAAAGCTATTAGATAGATGTAAAAATGATGTCCCAAATCTTAATCATAAAAATGATTCTACCATCTTAGCAACATTTTCGGGAGAAAAACCTGAACCTTTTTATATCTCAATGTATATCAATGGGTGCAAGCTAAGTAACTACATAATAGATTCAGGTGCCTCAGATAATGTTATGCCTTAGTGTATAGCCAAAGCCTTAGGACTTAATCTCACTAAGATACATGGTAGGTGTTACTCCATGGATGCCAAACAGGTTCCCTTAGTTGGGAAAATTAAAGATGCTCAAGTAGCCTTAGCTGCACATCCCGAGAAGAAGCTCTTGTTGACTATCCTGGTAGCTGACGTCCCAGCTAGTTATGGACTATTATTGAGTAGAAGTTTTTGTCAAGATTTAGGGGGTGAAATAAAGCTAGACTGGTCTCAAGCTGTGATACCCATTGGAAACAAGAAAATCAAATTGGAACTTGAAGAAAAGGCTAAATTCACAATTCTAATGTCAGACGATCCTAAAGCCTAGATTTTGTACCAAGAGCTTGAATTTGGTAATTACATGCTCTTTACTGAAAGAGAACTAGATGAAAAAACAAATGAAGAGTAGATTGCTAAGGTTTCTGATGAAAGTAAAGATGTGTTAGGTATTTGGACACTAGAATTTGATGGAAGCTGTGCTTCTGTAGGATTTGGAGCAGGTGTGGTATTGATATCCCCAGAAGGAGAAATTGAACCTTTAGCTTTCAAATTAGAATTTGGGAATACAAATAACACTGCGAAATATGAGGCCTTACTTCTGGGAATCATGTCAGCAAAGGACAGAGGAGTAAATCTTTTAAAAGCTTGAGGTAATGCAGAGCTTATTGTGAAACAGGTAAAAAGACAATACTCTGTCAAAAATCACAGATTGAAAAATTATAGAAACAGAGTATGGGACGAAATTGAAGGTCTGGAGGCTTTTTCTATTGAAGCGGTATTGAGAGAAATGAATGCTAAAGCTGATTCATTAGCGGTCTCAGCTTCTCTATTACTTCCTCATCCAGATTTCAAAGACAAAAAGTATCAGATTAAAATTGTGTATCGGTCTGCTATCCCAGATAACACAGAATCATGGCAAGTCTTCAGTGATGATAAAAGTTTGTAGTTGTTCCTCGAGAATGATGAGCTCAGCTTTGAGCATGAAAATACGAAACATCATCAAAACGGTGAAGTTCAGTTGAAAGGTAATATCATTCCCCCATATTTTGTGGCTTTGGAAATACTGTTCAATAGACATGATGCTTATATAAAACAAAAGAGAATAGAAAAAGGACCTATTACAACTGAATACGAAGGAGTGCACATTGGAGAGGTTGATGATCCTAAAATGATTAATCTTGGAAAATGTTGTACTCCTAAAGAAAGAGAAGTTGCAAAGCAACTATTTGAAGAATAAAAAGATGTCTTTGTATGGAGTTATGAAGACTTGAAGAGTTACAGAGATGGGAAAGTAAAACATCAAATCCCACTTAAGCTAGATGCAGTCCCATTTAGACAGAAACAAAGGAATTATAACCCCAAGGTTGTAGATGCCATTTTTTGAGAGGTAGATAAAATTTTGAAAGCAAGAATAATATATCCCATCCATCACTCCATTTGGATAGCTAATATAGTGCCCATCAGGAAGAAGAATGGAGAGATAAGGATATGTGTTAATTTTTGCAATTTGAATCAAGCGTCTCTAAAAGATAATTTTGCTCTTCCTAATATGGACTATTTACTTCAAATGGTAGGGGGCTCAGAAATGATGTCTATGCTTGATGGTTTTTCGAGTTATAACCAGGTTGAAGTGGAAGAGAAAGATCAACATAAAACAACGTTTACTACTCCTTGGGGTACATTCGCATATCACAGGATGCCTTTTGGGTTGATAAATGCTGGAGCAACTTTCCAAAGATGTATGAGTAAAACCTTTGTAGATATGAAAGATCGGATCATAGTTATATATTTAGATGATCTCACAATGTTTTCAAAGAAAAGGAAAAATCATATGGAAGATCTAAGGAAGGTGTTACAGAGATGTAGAGAACATAGGATATCCCTTAATCCTAAGAAGTCAGTTTTCTGTGTGACAGAAGGAAAACTCCTTGGTCATATAGTTTCTCATGAAGGTATTAAGATTGACCTTGAAAGAGTGAAAGCTATTTAGAGATTAGGCCTACCCTCAAGTAAAACAGGGGTTAAATCAAGAGAGCCCTAATTTCTTCATCAAGATTGATACCCATAGAAGATAATTGACTAGTACTAGTATTAAACTCATTTAAATGATCTGCAATAGATCCACCTTCTGCCATTTTCATATTAAATAAATGCTTCATGAGAAATACCTTGTTTGAAGTGGAGGGATTTTCATACAATGTTGCTAGGGTTTTCATCAACTCTTTTGTCGTCTTTGCTTTTGTAATATTAAATGCCACCGATGGTACCAGGCATAACCGAATGCTTTCGAGTGCCTTTCTATCCAAAAGATCCCATTCATCATTTGACATAGATCCCTGATTCTTAGCTTTGCCTTCTAATGGCTTCCATAAATCCTTCTGATAAAGATAGTCTTCCATTTGCATCTTCCATAACTAGAACTTCTACCCATTAAACCTATTAACCCTTAGCTTACCCTCATCTGCCATCGCTTCCACTCAACCATGAGACTCCTACTTAACCGTGAGACTTTCTTATAGAGAATAACTGAAAGACAACCTCACTTTGATAACACTTGTTAGGATAAAACCATGAACAAAACTAAAAACTACATGCAAATATAACCAACAATAGAAAAATAATAGATCACACAGAAATGAACACAAGGAACCAAGATTTAATGTTGTTCACCCAATCCCTGGGCTACATCCACCAAACAACAAGTCCGATCTTATTACAATCCAATGATTACAACCTGATTACAATCTATAATCCCTTATAGATCAATACTACCACAAGAAGTAATTTCACATCACAACATAACATCATAATGAAAAATACCTAACCCTAAGTCCTTTTATACAAGTATTTTATGCCGTTTTAGGGTTACAACATGTTGGGCATATGTCAGCCACAATGTCGGCCACACGTCGACCACAACTCAATTTTTTTTTCACAAAATGATGGAGTATGTATAGTACTTTCCTGATCAATCACCACAATCTAACAACAATGTCAACTTAATCCCACTAAGTCCATCGAAACTAGCAAATCTTGTTGCCATCTTAATTGAGATAGAGATGAACTGTAAATCTAAAAATTGAAAATAGTATAGAGAGTAGGGCCTTGTAACTATGAGAATTTTAAAATCACTTTCTAATTCAACAACATAATAGCTCAAATAAGAAAGAAATAGTTTAAAAATCATTTATGTTCATCT
Organism: Cupressus sempervirens; assembly: GCA_028749045.1. Classification (NCBI taxonomy): domain Eukaryota; kingdom Viridiplantae; phylum Streptophyta; class Pinopsida; order Cupressales; family Cupressaceae; genus Cupressus; species Cupressus sempervirens. Next base: position 375,270,946 of record CM053785.1, read on the forward strand.
CTATATAGAAATCTCAATCCACTCGTTAATCTTCAAGATCTGCACCACACGAGTGAATTGAAGGATAAATCCATTAGATTAGTATATGCAAGTGTTTCTAAAAAATTTTTACATGTCATTTCACTATTCCCATTGGGCCAATGATTACTTTCCTTTATTACAAACTTACTTTCCCATTTTTCACCAAGTTGCAAAGAATTAAGAATAAAGTACTCCATGGGGAAAAATCTACCTAGCTAGATTTTACTCAAGATTCCTTCCCAAATGTGATCAACTAGCTTCCGTTATCCTTTTTAAGCATCTTGCGATTGATCTATGAGCCCAACATGCTTGCAAAAGTGATTTTTCAATGGATGTGGAAAATAGTTTCAAAGGGTTGAAAACCTACCATGGAGAAGGCAACTTCTATTTTTCTGTCTTTGTTCTTATTTTCACTTAGCCCTTTAAATTAATATGTCTCTAGACTTCAAAAAATCTCCAAAGAGCTATGAAAATGAAAAAGGAAACCACTTACTTTCTTTTCTCCCTTAAAAATGCCTTTGTTGAAAAACTGACTTCCCAGGTTCAAAACTCGTAGTGGAGAAGCTATTTTAGAACTTTTTGCAGATGCTATTCTGATCATTGTGATGATTTCTGAAACATTCCTAAGGTAGAATAATACAACATAGAAACAATCCATCCATAAAACAACTCATTTTATCCTTGTTCTAGCTTGCATACCTCTTTTGTTGACCTCTATAGAAAATCACCCCTATAGTTCAAAATTTTGCCAAGGAGAAGCCAATGCTAGGTTTTCCATAGACTTCATTTTCTTTGTGTGCAAACTATAATGAGTCGTGAGAAGGTTCATTTTTGGAAATTATTTTGTGAAGATTGTGATATGACCCAAGAATATCCATCATAAGTTTCCCATACTACCCATTAGACTCACGACAATAAGGGAACCCACCTAGTTATGTAATGTGGGAGAAGAAAGAAGATGAAAACCTGATGGAGAGACTTTGCACTTAGGAAAAGAAATGGACTCAAAACATACCTAAACCTAATTGAGATATAAGACTATTTTCCATTGTGCATAATGGGTACAAGATGAAAAGTGGGGCAACAAGATTGTATAATCGAATCACCAAGAAGATCGTCATTTCAAGAGATGCAGAGTTTCTTGAAAATTAGTCATGGGATGGCTCAGTGAATGAATCTTCAAGAACTTTAAGTAAAGTGCCAAATTTTGATGAAGAAGATGAAGTTGGTGATTAGAAAAATGAAGGAACAATAGGTATAGATAGCTCCAGAAAAAGACAATAAGACAAGCAGCCTCAAACATTTAGAGAATTAGCTCCTAGTAGTTCTAGATAGCTCCAAATTGGTATGAAAAATAGTAGAAGAAATAGTATTGAAAATTCTGATCTTAGACCCTTGCATACCTATTTCCAAGAAAGACCAAGTGTTTAAGGGAGATATACCAAGATGAAAGGTATGATGAAGACTATGATGAGAGTGTTAATTTTGCATTATTTTCTCATAGTGATTCAATCTATTTTGAAGAAGCCATGAAAGAAAAGAAATGGTGTAATGCCATGGATGAGAAAACAGATGCTATAGAAAGAAATGAAACATGGGAGTTAATTGTTATGCCTCCCAAGAAACTAGTAATTGGAGTTAAATGGGTCTACAATACCAATTACAATGCTAAAGGAAAAATAGATAGGCATAAGGTACAATTAGTGGCCAAGGGGTACAAACAATAGTAAGACAAAGATTATGATGAGACTTATGCCCTAGTTGCAAGAATTGAAATAGTATGTGCTACCATAGAAATTGCAGCCTAGCACAAATGGAAGTATATCAAATTGAAGTGAAGTTTGCATTCTTGAATTGAGTATTGGAAGAAGAGGTGTATGTGGAGTAGCCACCTGGTTATAAAATTTTGGGTGAGGAACAAAAAGTGTATATGTTGAAAAGAGCTCTTTATGGGCTCAAGCAAGCTCCATGAGCATGGCATAGTAGGATTGACTCATATTTGATGAGAAATGACTTTAGCAAAAGCAATGGCGAGCCCACTTTCTACATCAAGATAGAAAATGGTAAGGTTTTAATTGTTGTCTTGTATGTAGATGACTTAATTTTCACTAGACATTATAATTTCCTAATTGGTGAGTTGAAAGAGTCCATGAAGAGTGAATTTGAGATGACAGACTTAGGTCTCTTGAAATAATTTCTAGGCATAGAAAATACATGATGGAATCTTTATCTCTCAACAAAAATATGCAAATCAGATCTTCAAAAGATTGAAAATATAAAATAGTAAGGCAACCCCAACACCAATATCCATAGGTCTAAAGTTGAGCAAGGAATATTGTAGCAGCAATGTGAATCCAACATTGTATAAAACAATAGTTGGAGGCTTGATATATCTGATAGCAACTAGGCCTGATATGATGTATGTAGTAAGTCTAATTTCCAAATTCATGGAAGTACCGAAGGATTCCCATTGGCAAGTAGGAAAGAAGATCCTAAGGTATGTAATTGGTACCAAAAGATTTGGCATTTTGTATAATGCTGATAATGAATTTAGGCTAATTGGTTACACTGATAGTGATTGGGCTGGAAGTCTAGATGATAGGAAGAGACTTCTAATTATATGTTTCATATGGGTTTGGCTATAATTTCAATGACATCCAACAATAAATAAATTGTTGCTCAATCTACAAAAAATGTTGAATATATAGCAAAAAATACAGCAACATGTCAAGAAATTTGGCTAAGAAGAATCTTAGCAGATTTAAATGAAAAGCAAGAGGATGAAACCACAATCTTTTGTGACAATATTTTCTCAATTGTATTGATGAAGAATCTAGTTTTACATAGGAGAAGCAAGAACATTGAGATCAAATATAATTTCATTAGAGAGATAATGGATAATGGAGAAATGAAAATGGAATACTATAAGTCTGAGTAGCAACTAGTAGGCATTTTCACTAAGCCATTAGGCATAGAAAGTTTTGTGTGCCTAAGAGGAACTCTAGGCATAGTTGATTTGGATCACTAGTGATCTTGGTATTGTTAGCTTAGGAAAAAGGGGGAATGTTGAAATATTTAATTCTCTAGTTGTCTCATGAGCCTTCTATGCCCACCTACCAAGTCTGATGGTTGGGAGATGTAATAGACAAAAATATTAAATGTGGCAAGTGATTTTGAAATTCAAAAAATGAGAGGGAGATTCAAGTTGATAGTAAGAGACAAAAAGTGGGGAATTTTCTTTCATTCTATAAGTTAGATCTAGACTTTTTGAGAGTTAGTTGAGTTCATAAGAACAACAAAGGTGGAAAGTTTCCTTAGATCTAACAACAGTGTCGCGTGTGGATAAATTTCTGGTATTTTATGAAAGTAATGTTTTGTCCTATATGATCAATGTTTTCACCAAGTTTATTGTATATAGCCATTCATTTCTTTAATATTGATTTAAGTTTTTGGATTTTTTTTCATCTAGGGTTTATTGTTTTTCTCTTCAAATTTGTATTAGTTTGACTCAATTAATAGAAAGAAAGCAAGCATACTTGTAGATCTCAAATCTATTATATTATACATTCCACTGTGTGTTATTAAGTTTTTGGAAAAATAAAGAGGAAACCATTGATGTTGTTTATGCATTTTCTAGAATGTTGTTCTTCCTCCCTACATTACTCAGTTTTTGTTTGAGCCAAGTAACCTAGCTTCCATTGTTGTTGAGCTCCCCTTTGGCAACTGAGCAACTTAGTCCCTATAGGTGTTGAGCAACTTGACATGATTTTTAGCTCAATATTTCCTATCACTCAGATTGTGACTGTACCAAGCAACTCGACACTCCCTATTGCAAATCGGCTAGTACTTTCAATTTTGGATTTCATTAGAAATTTGAAGTTTTTATATATTAAATATCCTAAATGAAAAATTAAATTTGGAACTAAAGAAAATAACTATGTGAATGATGAATTTATATCTTAGATAGATATTACTTAGCCAAATAGTCTTATCTTAGATGAACTAAAAATGAACTACTAGATATGCAATTAAGTTAAGATCAAAAGAACTATTTATTTTTCAAGGAACAAGTAGTGTGCAAAGAAATGTGATTCCAAATAGAGTACAATTGTTAATTTAAAACAAAAAAGTCAATACAATAAATAAATGCAATGATCAAGATAAGATTAAAGAGGCTCAAGTCATAATGAAATACATTCTAAGTGAAGTATGAAAAGATCCTTGTCATGTATAGTTTCCTAACATGATCGATTTTGATGTGTGTTCACAAGATTTTGATAGCATAATGGAAATTGATTTATTCTTGAAGACTGAGGGTGGAGATGAGATATGAGATATAATCTCTTAATCCACATAATGATGATCAATGTCAATATGAAAGTAGTAGTGATATTGCTATCAAATTTAACTATGTGGTTTTTGTGTCAAACTCACTAACCCATGTTTCATAAGTAGTGGTTCACATGAATTCATCTCTAACTAGGTAGGTTGCAAGTAGAGTGGGTTTAACCATGGAGGAAACTCTGTACTTAAGCACACTCAATGTAGAGTAGTGCTAGAATGGGTGACATTCCAAAAAGTCCCAATGCTTCACCTTTACGAGCATCACCTAAGACCATGAAAGTAGTTGAGAAAAGACTCATACTTGTTCAAGTAATATTGGGATATAAAAAACACATTTCCATAAATACATTTCTTGTATGTACACTCTAAATGAATGAGTAATAAGGGAAAAAGGAATTTTCAATTTATCTAAGAGTTTTTTTTAGAGAGGACCCTACATGTGTAGGCTTCTTTCCTAATAGAAAGAAGTGTTTAAGGATGAGAAAATAAAGAAGGTGACCACTTATGGCATAGAGTTGAGCTCTCCCTTATACAATGGATTAGGAATATGTAAACATTTAGGATCATATTATGTGGAAAATGAGAATGTCATTTAATGCAAGTGGGTTTATTGGAGCATTTGACACTTGTAGATATAAAGGGGAGGAATTAAATATCATTTTTGACTTGGAAAAGGTGACCTTTTAATTAAATAGAAAGGTTGATTGTATATGAAATTAGGTAAAGTAACTAAATTAATTACCACAGGGAGTTTGAACATGAGGAATATATGAATATGTATAATTATTTCAATAAGAATGATTTATTTGTTCCAACCATGGCAGGATACTATTGCATCTATTAGTTGCAATTATTTCCAAAATCTAAACTAATTTGCTCTAATTATTTTTTATATCTATTAAGTTATTCTATAGTTTGATTAATATTATGTATAAATAAAAATTCTAAAATGTACTATTTATTAATGCTCTCATTGGGTGTGAGCAATATAGGCAATGAGAAAAATGAATCTCTAAAACTTAAATATTAATAAATTTCTACTTGAATAAAGTACTATGGTAATAATACCCTTAAATAAAATTATAAGTATTGGTTGCTAGAACAACATTAGTGGCATGTGAAGTTGAGTCTAGAAAAATAAAACTTAGTACCAAAATTGATGAATTAGTACAATAAAAAAATATCAAAGCATAGATGGTATTGATTTTTTTAATATTTAATACTTTATATTTTTATTACTAAAATATCATAAATCAAAGTATGGATGATAATTAATTTTTTAAATTAATAATTTGTGTTTTTAATGAATCTGATTTACCTATGGTTACTAGATTTAGGGGTTTACGTACTTGTTGATCTTCCATTTGTATTTAATAATTTTTATTTTAAATAAATATGATTTTCATATATGTATATATATGCCTAACACTTATATTAATTTGATATTATTGAAAAAAATTAAAGTAAAAATAGTCTATAAAATATTAAAATCTTATTTATATCATTGGATTATAGAATAAATTTGCAACATATAACTAGCTTGAATATATTTTTCTCTAATAATTTGATTTGTAAATTAATTCATTCCTTTCCTCTTTCTATATAATATTTAAATTTACTGGACAAATCATATTTCAACAATAGAGCTTGAGAAAATCTTAGAGTATTGTTAAATTTATCTAAAAAATGATATATCTACTTTATAAATATTATATGCATATATCCATGTTACTTTACAAATATTATATCAAAAACAATATAGTGATATATAAAAGTAATAACATTATGTGCATACAAACATTATCTGCGACATTAGTTCAACAAAGTAATAACAAGGTAGAAATTCTGCAATTTAAAGTCATTTAAACCTATTTTCCTTCTACACATGATTCCATGGAAATGTGCTTGTACATATGCAAAAATAATTTAGCATACATATAAATTAGGTTTCAAAAGTAGTTCAATTAGAGACTATCATAAGAAAATTAACAAGCAATGCAAATGAGAAGACCATGCATTCTATAAAATTGAGGCGCTAATGTTCATCCTTAAAATAGTGACAAATACAAATGATAAAATTCTTTTACTAAATTTACATGGTTATTCCATTGACTAAAAATAATTATATATAGACATTTTAGAATATTACTTTCAATTTTTTAATAAGTACTTTCTTCTTGTAGTCAGATGGTTTTAAAAGCTCAACGCATTTTATTCACAACAGTTTAGTTATTTATTAATTACATTTCTCCCATGCCATTGTAACTATAATAACATTCAATATTTTATTTTAGAATCAATATTTTTTATATTAACTATGTCAAAAAATGGAGAATTTTTAGAATGCATGTTCTTTACAATTCAATTTTTAGCATTTCTCTTCATTTTATTTTAATCTTTTTAAAACTTGCATAATTTCACAAAATTCACTTATTTATAACTCTAAATCATTATACTAAATTATACTATTTTAAAGATGTTAGTAAGGTTAGATAAATAATTTGAATTCAATCAACCAAGAAATAGTGTTCAAAATTAGATGTCTATAGAAGAAATTAACTATTTAATTGTACTCTATTTTCATACAACCTAATAATGACATGGAGGGAAAAGAGTGGGAAAGGGCATAGGAGTAAGGTTTCATGTATCACAAGAAAGTAAACAATGATGATAATTAACATCCTATTTCTTTATCAACCTAACTTGTGACCTTGTCCCTAGTGCTAGTCATGTATTTCCTAGTGTTGGAGTCCAAGTTTCCTTGAGTGGTCTAGAACTTATATTTTTATGGTTGTTATATCTTCAACAAGACTTTCCTTTTCCATGGCATTTGGCCTCTTCCTTTGGTGCGAGGGTTTCTTCATGGTGTTGCATAGCTCTTAGCTCTTCACTAATGGTGTAATTTAAGGCTTATCCTCCTTTTCTTACTAGCCATGGTGGATTTTATCTTATTATTCTACTTGCCATAGGCAATGCACTATTTCATTCACTTTGAGTAATTACTAATTAGTATCCACCAATCACAAAAAACCAAATTTAGATAATTGAAATATGTTTAAAGTTTAATAATTTATTTATTACTTTTATAAATAATACAAATTATATGATTGTGTGAATTGATTTTGCATTATAGAAGCCATTTTTCCAAAGGGTTCTCCATATTGCATTTTTCTCAGCAAAATTTTAGATACAAACAAACAAAAAATACTTTAGTCCTTTATTCAATCTTATAAACTATGAAAATTTAATGACATTGACAACCTTTACAATTCTAAATTTATTTTTTAAAACATTGTCTCATTTCTTAAAAACTATTTTCAATTACATGAACTCCTTAATACAATTAAAAAAAATATCATGCTTCAAATAAAATTTATGTAATAATGATGCAGTGCAAGGTAGGAGTATCCCCAAAGGAGATGTCTTGGCCCCCAACAAATAACCAATCTGATACCAAATTACAATAATTTATTCATAAAATAAATGTTACATGCAAGGTGTCATGCTATAAGGTCTTCTCGATTAGGACCCAATACAAATCAATTACAATATTAGTTCTACACGTGTAATGGGCACCCACCGGTTATAACTTTGTGAAACACTTTGCAAGCAAGCTTTGATACCACTGTAATGGGCACCCACCTATTATAAATTCATGAAACACTTTCCAAGCAAGCTCTAATACCACTATAATGGGCACCCTAGAAATGCCCAAGAACTAAACTAATTGTTGAAAGAGATTGTAATGTCTTTACATAGATTTAAACCACATAGCACGAACAAAAAGGAATTCATGCAAACTGAAAATTGAACTACTGCTGAAATAATATTAGTTCTCAAACTAATAAAATTAAATACATAGCAACTCACTAATTACTCCAAAATCATCAAATAGATAACAAACTATTCAACTCACTAATTACACTCAATCTACCTATAGCTAGAAATGCATCCAAGCTACCTATTAATGAGTTGATAAAAATAAATTCCAAAGGCCAAACCCCAAGGGAATGATGTCTAGAATATCAAAAGAAAGGATGCATGTCCTCTAATTCCAAGAACTAAACTATACATCCAAGTTCCTATCAAATGCAATTCACCATCATTCGATGCTAAACAATGAAGCTCCCACCTCTATTTATACTTTTCCTTCACCCTTCTAGAAGGAAATAAAATATTAATTAATTGCATTTACTAGAATCTTCCCCCTTCCAATATTTATACTCTCTAGAACCTTGCAATATAATAATTAATTGTGCTTCTAGAAAATTAGATTACTAGAGGCTTCCACCTTTCCAATAATTAATGCACTGTCTAGAAGCTTATCCTTGCAATACAATAATTAATTGAACTTCTAGAAAATTAAATTAATTAAATATAAAGTCACCTTTTAATTTTAATTTATTAAATGAATTTATAAGGAATTAATTTAATCAATTTCTTCTTATTTCTGCACTTAGCCTTTGGATAACATAAAGGCTAAGAACTCCACTAAGTTGCTAAAAAGATGGGGACATTACAATTTGCTCTCCTTGAAATTGCTTGTCCTCAAGCAATCCAACAACACAATGAGCTCCAACCTTCACTTGGATCCCAAATGAAGTGGTATGCGACATCCCTGTGGACATTAAACCAATTGCAAGAACATCATCAAGACCAACCATATGTCCTGCATCCTAGCACCCAAAACTTGTGCTGATGATTTTGAAGTCAAAATGTCACTAGAAGGCAATGTCGTAGAAGATCTATGAAACCTCTTCTTCCATGTATCCACCCACATAATATATATTGGATTGGAATCTTGATCATCACCAACATGCATTGAAAAAGATGTAGCTACAGGTGAATGATATGTACTCATGCAAACTATATCAATAATAGGTGTAGCCACATCAAAATATGTGGATAATGAACAATGCTAATTGTCACAATAGAAAACTAAACTGAATTTTTAGTTGATGAAAACTCATAATCATCAACATGTGTGTCATCATTAGAATACACATCAACAATTGCATGTATACTGCTAAACTTCTTGTTGGATGGGTCAACTAACACAAAAGTGCATGTTGATATGACAGTATCCTTGCATTCTCCTACTCCAACTATTGCTACATTGCCATTTCCTGACAAAGCCTCATATGTGGCCTCTTGAATTTGCACACATGACTCAACACTAGATTGTGAGTCAATAATACTAGAGCATAAACCCACATCTATTGACTCCACTAAAATACCCACATCACCAACATCATAGCTAGGTGACTCTATATGTGCCTTAGTCCCATTATTATTTCCCTTATTGTTGTCATTTCTTCCATTGTTAATGCCACTTGGATTAATATTGATGCCTATCTATCTAGCCATAAGCTACAACATCGTATCCATTCACATGTTCTGCTCTTGTTGCATATGCTACCTCTCCTCTAATGTACCTAATAACCATCTGAATATCACATCCTAATCTAGACTGATATACATTTTGTCAAATAGTTTTTCCTCTATCTGGCTATACTAGATTCCATATAAGACCTCCACAGGATGGCATAACTTATAGCTCTGATACCATTGTAATGGGTAGCTCTGATACCACTGTAATGGGCACCTTGGAAATACCCAAGAACAAAACCAACTATTGAAATAGATATTAATGTCTTTCCATAGATTTAAAACCACATAACATGAACAAGAAGGAATTTATGCAAACTGAAGATTGAAAAATTGTTGAAATAATATTAGTTCTCAAACTAATAAAATCAAATACATAGCAATGAATTCCAAAGGCTAAACCCCAAGGGAATGACATCTAGAATGTCACAAGAGAGGATGGATGTCCTCTAATGCCAAAAATAGAACTGTATATCCAAGTTCCTATCAAATCCAATTCACCATCATTTGATGCTAAACAATGAAGCTCCCAACTCTATTAAAAAATTTTCTTCCCCCTTCTAGAAGGAAATAAAATATTAATTAATTGCATTTACTAGAAGCTTCCCGCTTCCAATAATTAATGCACTCTCTAGAATCTTGCAATACAATAATTAATTATGCTTCTAGAAACTTAAATTACTAGAGGCCTTCCCCCTTTCCATTAATTAATGCACCATCTACAAGCTTCTCCTTGCAATACAATATATAATTGTTCTTCTAGAAAATTAAAATAATTAAATATAAAGTCACGTTTTAATTTTAATTTATTTAATGACTTTATAAAAAATTAATTTAATCAATTTCTCCTTATTTATCCACTTAGCCTTTCGATAATGTAAAGGCTAAGAACTCCACTAAGTTGCTAAAAAGATGGGGAAATTACAAAAAAATCCCTCAAAATCCAACCCAAACCTATCCTAGCTAGCCCATATTTGTAACATAACATCAATCTATAAGAAACCACCAAGGAAATATAAACTTATGCTCACAAGGACACCAAGCAATCTCCTTGTTTTTCAATTGCAGCGCTAGCTCTGCTCCAACTTTATCTAAGATCCAAGTGTAAAATACCTTATATTCAAAATTTTCTCCACACAATCACAACTCCATCATAATCCTACTGTATACTACCTCACATTCGACACTTTGTCCATAGACTTAGGCAAAACTCGCTCTTCAACTACCCTCCAAACTCACTCCTCTTTCGAATGAATGAATCACTCCATGAATGAATGAATGACTAAAAGACTCCAAAAGATCCCCTAATTATACCCAACTAAGCCAAAATTCAGCCTAGCCTAATAAAAATTAAATAAAACTAACATTAAATACTCAAAGAGCCACAAGTCGGCCTCCAACAGTAATTAAATATTCAAAAATTGATACCCAAGAAAAATCATGATATCTCCTAGCCTTGATTGAATTAGAATTCATGATTTGAACTAAAGGTATTACTTTAGGTTCTCCACAACCATTGAAATGAACAAAGGTTTATTCATTAAGAATATCTATGCATCCATCCTGAAAGTCATGCATAGAAACCTATTGTGCAAACTTCCAAAAAGTGATACTCTAGGAGAATTGCCATATCTCCCATCTTATAATGATTTAGAACTTGTTCCTTTGAAAAAAGGAATCAATCTAGACCCTCTTTAATCCTTGAAATTTAAATCTTCTCATTCATTGCAAAAAATTAGTTACATGGCCTACAATAGGCACCCAAAAACTAGAAAACACAACTCCAGCAACAAGGTAAAAACAACTCAAACTTTGAATCAATCCATTCAATCTCTATGAAATCATGAGGAAAGGTTCTCCAATGTGTTTGCAACACATCCCTAACCATGAAAAGCATAACTCCACCAAAATCCAAGCTCGATTCTCCTACATTAGACTCCCTAGGTAAATAGAATAGTACGTCCCATACTTTTATGCCCAAAGAAAGATCTGCCACCAACTTCATCTTCACCAAAGGCTTCTACTTCATCAGTCAAAAGAAAAATTTTGAAAATCAACCATCCACACTTCATCCATTGAAATATTAGAATCAAATACATATTAGCAACCCAATAAGCATGCTCACACCAAAGAACAAACTAAACATAATGCTTAACCAAGAACACCTCAGATCCAACTAACTAATCTTGAAAACAAATGCCTATTACAACATTAAAAAGGTTAGGAATGTCTTCAGAAACAACCTCTAGAAGCTTTGTAAGTTCTATATCATACTTCACAAACTAATTAACAAAACCAACTTCTTCCACCTCAACCTTGTCATGCCATTTTCTATCATGATCAAGTCTCTTAACTAGCTAAACAACTCTCTTTCAGATTGGTAGACTTGAGCTCCACAAACATCTATGAAATGCCTTCCTCATCCTATCCTTATCTCAATTAGATGAACTAGTTTCAAATTGAGAAACCACCTCCTTAGCTTGATTAGCCAAACGAGCTTCAACCCAAACAGACATCTCAGAAAACCTCCTTTCTAGCACATCACAAAGATTTACAATCATCTCAGGGTCTAATCCTCTAGGAGCTATCTCCCAAGATCTTTGTAAGCCCTTTGCAACAAGTCATTTCCATGCTCCTTGTGACAAAACTAAATTATTTACAAGTTGTATTGCAACCTGCCACCTAGCATGAACAATCAGGAACCAAATCACAAGTCTAGGACCATGGATCTACAATCCACAAATCCTCTACAATCATGCCTCAACATGATTAGTCTTCCATCTTCACATCCATCGATCTATCTACAAGCCCACTAAAATTACAAGTTAGAACCACAATTTTTGACCTTGGAACCAAGAGATCTAGGACTCCAGAAAGAAAATCTACCACCAGATCAAGATCAACTCATATGTACTTCTCCAACCCAAGTCTTAGTGCAAACTACCTCAGCTTCGACTATTTGTCTACACAGAACAACCTTTGCTTTGATGCCACCTGACATAATGCAAGGTCGAAGGATCCCCAGAGGAGATTTCATATCTCCAGCAAATAACCACATAGTGGAAATAGAATAAAAATGCAAGATCTAATACCAAATTACAATAATTTTTTCATACAATAACTATTACATGCAAGATGTTAGGTTATAAAGCCTTCCCAGTTATAGCCATATATAAAGAAATTATAATGAAAATTTATAAGATCCCTCAAGATCCAATCCAAACCTATCCTAGCTAGCCTAGATCTATAACATAACAACAATTTAGAAGAAACCACCAAGGAAATCTAAACTTGTGCTTGCAAGCCCACCAAGCAATCTCCTTATTTTCTAATTGCAGCCCTAGCTCTACTCTAATTTTATCCAAGATCCAAGTGTAAACTATCTCACATTTAGTGTACTATTCAAACACTAACAACTCCATCATAATCCTATTTTAAATTGCTTCACATTTGGTGCTCTGTCCATAGACTCAGGAAAAACTTGCTCTTCAGCTACTCTCCACACTCACTCCTCTTTCGAATGAATGAATCACTCCATGAATTAATTAATGACTAAAAGACTCCACAATATCCCCTACTTATACCCAACTAATCCACAAGTCAGCCTAGCCCATTAAAAATTAAATAAAACTAACATTAAATACTTGAAGAGCCAGAAATTAGCCTCCAACAGTAATTAAATGTCCAAAAATTGATACCAAAGAAAAAATTTGATATCTCCTAGCCTTGATTGAATTAGAACTCATACTTAAAATTACAGCTATTAATTTAGGTCATTTACAAACCCCAAAATACATAATGGCTGATTCATTAAGAATATTTGGGCATCCATCCTGAAAGTCACGCATAGAAATCTATCATATAAACTACCCAAAATTGATACTCTAGGAGAATTTCCATATCTACCAACTCATAATGAATTAGAACTATTTTATTTGAAAAAATTAAGTACTCTAGGTCCTCTTGAATCCATAAAATTCACATCCTCTCATTGATTGTGCAAAATTAGTTACATGGCCTACAATAGGCACCCAAAAATCAGAAAACACAACTCTAGTAGCAAGGTAAAATTAACTCAAACTTCAAATCAATCCATCCAATCTCTATGCAATCATGAGGAAAGGTTCTCCAATATGTCTCCAAAACATCCATAACCATGAAAATCATAACTCCACCAAAATCCAAGCTTGATTCTCTTGCATCAAATAATTTGTTTGAGGTTACTCAAACTTATTTCAAAATCTTTGAATCTTGATTCACTATAAAGGCAAGTATATGCCACTGCATGGCAATTGTTACTTATTCACATTGGTTGCTTCTATTTTTGGTTGAGTGTGATGAATTAATAGTGATTATTTTCCCTCTTTTCTTGGTATTCTTTTCCTATCTCTTGAAGCCTTAAAGAGTGGGTATGATGTGTGTGGAACTTTGTCTTCCTACCTATGTTCTCGTTCTTAGATATTGCAATCTTCTTGGGAGTTTTGTATTTACTATAATATTTAAGGTTTTTGGTGTTTTTCTCTTATGTGTAGATTTATTGGGAGCCTTTTAGCTTGCAAGTCCATTTCTTTGATGGATCATTTATTTTATTCTCTGGTGTTTTCTTTTCTTCAGTAGCATTGAATGTTTATTTTTTAAGTGGGCTTTTTTTGGTGTGGGAAATTTTTGTTGCTACATTCTCAAAGTTTGGCTAGGTGTTGTAATATCAAAGGGACCAAGTTTGGTTTCCTTTTCCTTGGTTTGGTTTTTTTTTGGTGGGGTTGCACTCAAACCATATGGTGTTTGACATTTTTTGAGTATTGACTTAAGATTGGTTCTTCTTTTTGTGATTATTTTCTACCTATGATGATCTTATCGAGGTAGAGCTTCTCCTTTAAGACCCTATTTAAATATTTCAAGGGATGGTCTCATGGTGCTCTCTTTTATGTTTCCTATTGGGGTAGTAATGTGCCCAACAAATCTGGGTTTATATTTAAGAGAAGAGTTTTTAATGTCTCTTTAAGGTCCTCTTTTGATTGTGGTTTCTAATATGAGTTGGATGTTGGTTTTAGTTTCGTATAAATGGTCTTATATATTTTTATTTCTATGGACACAAGATCCTCTCTTATTAAGGTGAAGAGGAGTACTGCAAGTGTGGTGTGCATTGGCTGGTAAGGTGCCTTGATTGACAGTTTCAATTTGACTCCAAGACCTAGTTCAAAACCCAATTTTAAAATTTTAGGAACTTTTCAAACCACCTTGTCTTATTCTTCCATTGTGAAATTTTTAGGTTATGGGCTCTTTGTAAAAGTCTTGGATAGGTTAAGGGAGTCTAGTCAACACCCTTTGTTTGTTATCCTGTTAATGGGCATTACATTTTATCTAGTGATTAGTGAGAATGAAGGTTTTGGATGAATTTTAAAACCCATGGATTTTTGTTACTAAGGTTAAGGGTGCCATTTAAAACCTTATATTGTGAGGTATAAGGCTTGAACCCATTTTTACATTAGACAATACTTTATATGTTTATGTTTTGATGATTAGTTGTTCTAATACATTATGTTTTAACTTATGTAACTACTTTTTTAGTTGGGTTCTAAGTCCTTTAGTGAAAAAAAAATTCTTTTGGGTCTCATAAAAAAATAATTACCTTGAACCAAAAGCTATTTCTTTTTCTTTTGTTGAATTTGAGTATAAGTTATCATATGGTACTACTATCAAATTATTTAGCTAAAAAGTATTCTTCAAGAAAATGAAATTAAATGAAAGATTTTAACACTGTCTATTCAATCACATCTGATAATCAAAGTTCAATCAAATTGTCAAATGATTTAATATATTATGCATTGAAGTTCACATCATTTTATAAGAGGAAAAATCTAGTCACGTGACTTAAATTTGATTTATTGTAACATAAGTGACGACATGGCTAACATATTTATTAGACCCTAGGAGAAAACATTACACAATTTGTATGTATATGTTAAGAGTTTAATAATAGATAACCTACCTTTTACATGTTGAATTCATGTTAATATAATTGTTGATAGGATGCTAAGTGTTGTAGAAACCATTAAAATTTCTATTTACTCATGTATTGAAGATATTAAAATGAAAAAAAACTGTGAAAGGAAAGAATCCAAGAGAGTTTTGTGAAAATATTGCTACCATAAAACCAATAGCTTATAAGAGTATTACAAAGATCAACACAAAGAGGAAATATATTTTTGAAGGAGAAAAAGTAAGAAAAGGTCCCATGTAAATTATATAAATGAGGTAAATGCCTTGAATGAAAGAGAGAAGTTTAAGAGAGAGAGAGATGGAGCCATAGGCTTATTACAATAATTTTTAAGAGAATAGGTATACTGAGTGTGAGTAAGGAGAATGAAAGAGGAGCATCTCTTATATAGAGATGAGAAGATGAGTTTTTTAGTGTCTCCCAAGTGAATGAATGCTAGATTCATAAGTGTGTGCAATTGAAGTGTCAATAATCCTCTTTAGGAGGAATAAACTATTTTCCTTAATAAAAGAAATATAAAATGACATGTCATCACACATTGAAAAGAGGAGAAACAAGTGACATGTCCTCACACTTGGACTAGAGGAAAAAATTTATATATAGGAAACCTTGGTTTATCCCAATTAAATAAATGAGTGCAATGAAGGAAATATTTCTAATTCTAACAACTAAAAAGTCTTATAAAATTAAAAATAAATTTATTCTACATTTATGATAGTGAATATGTAATTTGTTCATTAAATGAAGCAATGGGAAAATGAATTTAACAACTATTTAATTAATAAAATAATAATTTTCCTAGATATATTCATGTCTATATTAAAAAATGTTTTAGTTCCTAGTAATAATTGGCACAATAAAAGACATAATTTACCCTACCTTTACTAGTTCATCAACATTAATAATTTCTTGTCCTTGGTAAAGCTGATAGGGTGGATGTTGATTTACAAATTTTCTTCCCAAATCTCTCAAATGATAATGAATTTCTATTTGATTTTCATTTTCCAACTCAACCAAACACTTATTTTGGAGTGTTTCCCAACCATGCAAACCACTCCATCTAGAAACATTCCATACTTAAATGGTCAAAATGATCTCCTTCCCAATAAAGAAACAAGCAATATCTATAGACATCTCTTTTTCTTCAACATGAATGGAATCATAGTTTACAAGTCTAGCTCTAGAACCATTGATCAATTTTATTGTGTTGAACCCAATCTAAATTATAATTGTTAAGGATGTAACTCCACACTTTTTGACTATAGCTATTGATTTCTAATTGAAAAGATTATTTGAAAAGAGATTGTTAAGAAGGAGATTATTGAAGTACACTATGTGTTTCAATCATTGTTTTGTCATTGATGTCAAACCTTCTATTTTTTAGAAAGACAATTGCTTACAAGATTCAAGTACCATCACTTGATTGATGAGGAGGATTTTATCAATAAGATTAAACAAAATTTCCTAGAGGAAAGGTTGAGTTATGATTATCTAATGAAGTAAAAGGATTTGTTAAGATAGTGATAATATGATGTATTGATGATCTACGTAAAGTTACAAAATGGTTGGCTACATTTAGAAAATTTAGAAGAATAAGTTAAATAAAGTTTGTCTACCAAGCTTGACCAAGTGGATAGTAGGTGCTGAGTAGAAAGTTAGTTGAATCTAAGTGAAAGAAAATTCTAGTAGATGCTGAGCTACATAGTTAATGCTGAGTAAATTTTAGTTGATGCCAAGCACTGGTAAAATCTAGTTGATGCTAAGTAATACAATATGTGCCAAGCATCAAAAGATTGATAATGCTAAGTTGTTGTATAAAGATAAAGATCAAAGATTCACCAAATATAAGCTAACAAGTTTGTTTTCTTGGAACTTGTGAACTAGTAGGAAGATAAGATTGATGAGCTGGTGGCATAGAATTTGATGCAAACCATTTTTAGGTGAATTCAAATGAATTCTAGGAGAACTTTCTAGAATAGACAAGATATGGGTAGATACATTGTATCCTACTCAATCCATCCAAAACCCTAATTTAGATGATGGATAATGAGTGGAAAAATATTATAATTTCCTTTATATAGGAATGTTTGGTCATGAATCAAAAGAGTTAGAGAGGTTGGTGTTATGAGCAAGAACCCATGGAGGTGAAGGAATTAAGGGTTTTGCTTCATCAAGTGACCTAAGAGAAGAGTATGCCAAGAGTTTGCAATGGCATACCAAGCAAGAAGGCTTAAGGAGATGAATGCTTAAAGAGTGAACAAGCTGTCAAAGTTGCAAAGTATGAAAGCTAAGTAGAATTGAGGAATGGATAGAGATTTTTAATCTACAAGTGAAGTTGTAAGTTGTATCAGATCAAAGCTCAATTGTTATGCTCTAACAATTGTATCAGTCTACGGTAAATCTTTTGGATTAAGGTTGATCTAATAGTCATTGAAAAATCCTTTAATAGGGTTGCATTCCAAGTGAATGGCCTAAAGTTCTCTAACAAGGCTCACTTTTAATAGAGTGATTGTAATCCCTTAACTGAGTCACATTTAACAGTTTGTATTGTAACCTTTAACAAGGTTGGCCTTCTATAGGGCATCACTTCAGAAGAGTGAAAAGGACTAGCATGTTACTAGTGGTTTTTCCCAAATTGGGTTTCCACATTAAATCATTGTTTCAAATGTGTTGATGAATGTGTTGTGTTTCATGCTTTACATTTCTACAAGTTGATTTGATAGTAACATACAAGTCTTAGTAGCTACACAATGAATGCATGCATGGGTATGAATGTTTTATGGGTTCACTAAATTGTGGAAAAGTTTTATTTTGTACATCTAGACCTTGAATAACTAATTCACCCCTACCCACCAAGTTATTCTAAAAGAATCCCAATAGTAACCACAATTTAAGAAAAGATGATTTCTTTCTTCATAGTCCTCTTTACATAAGTCGCATCTGTTAACCATATTGATACCTCTTTTTTGCAAATTATCCAAAGTAATAATTTTGATTTGAAGTAGGATGTAGAAAAAAAAATTAATTAATTTTAGGAGTGAGACCTTTTATCCAATCTTTTGTCCACAAAGGTTGAGGACCTTTTCCCTCGGTTCTAAAAATAGAGGAGGCTTTAAAAGAACCACTTGCATTAGCACCCCAAACCATTTTATCTTCAATATGAGGAGAAAGCTTAAATGAATTCAAGATTAACTAAGTATTATGAAAATCCTGATTACCTTTAGCAAGGCTAACCCATTTGTTATTAACCTAGTGACTTTCCACAAGAGTACCAAACATTTGTTTACATCTTTCAATAATAGTTCTATCCTCAATTAGAGGATGATCCAGAATCCAAGCATCATCCCATAACCCAATCTTTTGCCGATTACCCACTTTCCAAGAACAACCTTTAGTTAAAATGTTTTAGCTCCTTGTACAACACCCCAAATAGAAAAATGAGATTAAACATTAGGTTAAGAAAGAAAATTAGATAAATAAGGAGTATTAAAGAGGTATTTATGTTTCTAGATAGTACTCCATTCTTTATCATCTTGATAGAATCTCCAACCCTACTTAGCAAGAAGAGCTTTATTCATACTTCTCACCGACTTGATTCCCAAACCACCATCCATTTTAGGCTTACAGATTTGATCCCAAGCAATTAAAGCCAATATCTACCTTTCTCTAACACCGAACCAAAGGAAGTTCCTTTGGATTTTTTTAATAGAATCAACATATTTGGTTGGAATCTTGAAGAGACTCAAGGCATAAGTTGGGATGCTTTGGAGACTAGCCTTGAGGAGAGTAATTTTACTAGCTTGACTCAAAAGATTACCCTTCCATCCTGCTAGTTTCTTGTTGAAATTTTTAACAAGATCATCCCAAAAAGAATCTAAAGCATTAGGCCCCAAAGGAAGGCCTAGATAAATACAAGGGAAAGAACCTATAGAGCACTCAAGAATTTTAGCAATTTTACTCTATCTAGAAGATATGTTGCAACAACATGAGAAGAAAGAAAATGATTATGTAGTACTAGATGATACTCAAAAGGATGATGTTCTAGTAGTCCCTCATGCTGCACAAAAAAAGAAAAAAAACAATAAATACCACATGCCCTAGGGAATGTTAGATGATCAACAAGGCTATGTAGACCTCTAGAAATATTTTTTTCCTCTTCATATGCTATTTTATCAATAGATATTGGTGAGCCTAAATCTTATGATGAACTTTTGCATGTGGATACAAAGATTTAGTGGGAGTCTGCAATGATAGAAGAAATGGACTCCTCACTAAAAAATCATACTTGGGATTTATGTAAGTTACATGCAAGTAAAAGGGCTTTACAAAATAAATGGATTCATAGGTAAAAAGTAGAGGGTGGAGGAAAGAAAATATTTAAAGCCAGGTTGGTTGTAAAAGGATTTGTACAGAAAAATGACATTGATTTTGATGAGATGTTTTCTCTTGTTGTTAAAATGACTTCTATTCACACAATTTTAAGTATTATGACTGTTAAGGATTTGCATTTGGAACAACTTGATCTTAAAAAGAAATTTCTTCATGGTGATTTTGATGAGGAAATACATATGCTATTACCATAGGGATTTGAGGTTAAAGGTATGTAGAATTTAGTGTGTAGATTGAAGAAATATTTATACGAATTGAAACAATTACCTTGGCAATGGTATCTAAAATTTGACATTTTTATGCATGAGCATGCATACACTAGGTGTCATTCAGATCATTGTGTTTATTTTAAGAGGTTGGAAGATGACAACTACATTATTTTATGTTTATATATTGATGATATGTTTGTAGTTGGGTTTAACATGGATACTTAAAATAGTATGAATCCATTTCCTTCACAAAAACATCTTTAGATAAAATATGCAAAATAATATGATTTTCTTTAACATCAGTTTCATTATCCATCTTGGTAGCAAGATATGCGGGTAATGTACTTGGAACAAAAAAACCATTAGAAAAAAATTTGCATATGTCAACATCTATAGATAACAAGTATGTTTTCATTTTTATCTTCCCAAACACATAGTCAGAACCATCAAATAGGGAAACTCTATAACTTTTTAAAGCCATGACATATAAGTATCCCAAAATCCAAGATCTACCTAAGTTTGTTTGATAAAACCCAATGAATTCATCTCTAATACCAATTGTTGGGAATACAAGGATCGCTGAGAGGGGGTGTAAATAAAAAATCTACACAAGTATTTGTCAATGTTTACTAATATAAATATGATTACAATAGAATTATTACTTGCATAACATTATAAGGCAATGATAACATCATAGGATAATGTAATTGAGAGAATCAAGTAACACATGAGACACTTGACACAAGGATTATAGTTGAAAATCTGTAAGTGTGAAAAGCCACTATAAATAGATCTTTTATTAGGCCTTATTACTATTTTGTTTAGAGCTACAACTCTAGGAGCACCAAGCCCCTTACACTTTTTGAAGAACCCACTCTAAGGGGCACAAATCAATCTTTGATTTAGAAGCACCCACTTCTAGGAGCACTGGCCTATTACAAGACATAAATGATGCAATTAATTAGAGGAACACACTATTTCCATATATGGAACTAATACAAGTTCATACTAAAAAAATTATCTATTCACAATATACTTTGTTCTATTAGATACTTTCCATACTTACTAATATAATATTCTTCATTTCCACCCTTGCAATAAACTGAAATATCAACAATATACACAACCATATCAAATGATAATTTTTCCTTACTAATATGAGCTTTTATATTCATATTAACATTCTTTGATCAAAACAAAAAACATACTAATTCTTACTATTATGTTCAAAATTTTAAACCCTCATTAGACTCTAAGTAATATGCAACATAAATTCCTTTATATTGGTATTCTTTACATTAACATAGCTTCACATTCAAACATATTTTTATATTTAGATCAGCATTTTTCAGTTTTAGCCATAACTGTAGGTTTACTATATGATGAATACCTACTTCATAATTTATTTTTTCTATATTATTCCTTCTATTCTATACAATTTTGGATGATTTTAATAAATCATCATTTATTACACTCTCAACATTTGGATAATATCATTACACAAAAGCCAATTAAGAAGTTTAAGTAGTTGAGAATCTGAATTGTCTTTGTTACCTTATGTTTTACACAATTATTTATTTATCAATTTAGAACAATCATTTCAAAATTATTTTATCTTCAAATGATTAATATGTGTTTTGATCTTAAACATGTTCAATCTATTCAACATTATCTTAAAAATGTTGTTCATTTAACTTTTTGTTTATCATGTTGCTTCTGTATAGACTTTTTGTTCCCCAAACAATAGTTAGTTCATGAAATAATATGCCTAAATTATATAATAGTGATTGAGAAATTTGTAACAATAAATAATAATAGATTTATACATTAAAGTAATTATATCTTGATCATATATGTCATCATTAATATGCTTGTTATAAAGATGATCGATTACATAAACATGACAGTGGTATATGTCAAAACATTCAACAAGGTATTGTAATAATAATCTAAACCACTATCAATATTAAGATATGTATATATCCAAATTGTAAAATAATCATGTCTTCCAAAGTGAAAAGATATGCTTTTGAAAACATAAATTCATTGTTCTCTTGATATTATCATCAACTCTGGATCCAAAATGCATAAACTAAAATACAAGTCTTCACAAATATATTGTCACAAATAGATGAAATATATATACCTTGTTGTCATAAAATACTCCATATTAACATCAATGACAAAAAATTAAAGGATAAAAGGAGATGGGTTTAGAATCTAAATGGTGTAATAGACTTAGTTTGCAACTTAGGTGACCAATAACTGATTATAAACAATCAATTCCAAAACATAATTATAAAGCAATATTATGATAATATAAATTATATCTTTTTTCTTAAACATATACTTAACATGGATCTTGCTTCAAAATAATTTATGTAAAATTTCATGTCCTTCAACTTCAGACCAAAATATAACTTGTTACATTGATCTACAATCATCCAACAATCATTAATAATAAAATATGCAATGGTGGAATGATGGTTGGTAGGTATGTATGCATGTGGGCATGTTTATTGATATCACCTTGCTCACAGTGAATTATGATAATTGGTAGAAGGGTATGTGACATGTTTAAGGTAGACAAAGTATGAATTTAAGTTCTTTCTGTACACCAAATGAGGAGGGGCACACTATGGCTATATTGTCTTAAGATCTTATGTGATGTGCTATATAGAAAGTCTCATTTATTAGATTGATTTCCATTGGAAAACTATAAGGACTCATGGTATGTGGCTATTAATAAAACATGAAGGTGGGAAATGACTAAAAGGTTGTTTAGAGTCTTGAGTCTCTTCACAAAGTGGCAAGAATAGAAGCCATGGTTACACCATTTCTTTTGGAATGTAAAAGTACCAAAATGTAGGTGATATTTTTTGTAGAGGTTATCAAAAAACATTATTTGGCAGTTCTTGACTCAACATATCCATTGGCCCTACATGTAATGAAATGGTAGTCAGGGTATAATTTTTAAGAGAAAACCCACTGCTGAAGAGTTAACAGTAGTACTATGGTAATTTTTTTGGTTGAGCTACTCAACATGTGGGTGCTAAAAACTAATGCTAAGCATCTATGCCATCTAGGTTTAAACACATGTTTCTAGAGGGAATTGATGAGATACTAGACAATATAGATGGGAATATTCTAAGACATCTACCATATAATTATTATATGTTGTGGGTTCATGGCATGAAGGTAAGAAAGTTCCCAATTATTTGATATCTTCAACATGAGAAATTGCAAGCTTATCAAAAAGTCATGAATCAAAATATCTTCTTATTGCCATGTCTTGCAGCCATAAATATGGCACCAAGGCAGGGTTGGGTATAGGCATTCATGGACAAGGAAGTTATATAGATTGACATTTTAGGTGAAGGGGAGGAAAGTTGGGGTTTGAGAAATAGTGCAGATTGGGTAGAGAATGATGCCAAATATTACAAAGTTTTCTTACATTCTTATTAAAAATATTTATATTTATATAACCTTTGGGAATTATCACCTTTTAGATATATTTTACCAAAACCACCTTTTTTTTATATAGAAGATTCAAAAGTAATACCTGTTGTATAGCATTGCTATAAACTTGATGTTATTGAGGTGATCATTTATTATGTTTATTATTTATAGACTAAATAAATTTATGTTTCTTACATTTATAATGTGAAGTGTCTAAATGATGCCTTATGTTTCCTCTTTAATATTTCTCTCTGTTTTTTTTTTTTATGTATGACTTTGTATCCTTGGCCATCAATCTAGTTTACTATCTACATATTTTCTCATTTTCTCTTATTGTAAAAATATCCTTATTAATTTATCAAAGGAAGTTACATACCTCCTTACAACTAGAATAGTGACATCTTCATGCTAGTCAGTCAATATGACACTCATTATGATAGTAAATATATCACTATTAGAAATTTGTCTAGTTAAATTTTAAAATTTATTTCTTAATTTTTTAACTATAGACAAATAGATACATATGGGTAAAAGTACAAAGTTGTGTTACCTTTCAAGCTAACATATCAAAATGACTGAATTTGAGTATTTCAATATACAAATCAATTTTGTTCAAATATATGATCTAGATAAATTCATTTTAGCTAAGTTATATATGGTCTTACAATTTTCCAATTAGAAATGTCTAGTAAATGCATTATTTATACTAGTTTATATCTGATTACTAAAGAAATAAAATTATTTTAGAAAAGTGACATTTCAATAACTCTCACTATTTTTTAAGATGGTTTTTTAATAACATATAAGCACCATTTTATAGAGCTCGGAGTCAAGAATAATCTCATGTATAGTTTATAGTGTTTCAAATAGATATAGTATATTGTAATTAAAAAATTCTAAAAGCATGTATTTTAACACTCAAAAAAATGTCAAGTTTGAGAAAGAAAAATATTAAATTATATCAAAAAAATAAAAATTATATGACAATCTAGAGGAGAGAGTCATCTTCTAGAATGTATATTTTTTTCTCTAGGTTAGAATAGATTTTTTTTTAAAAATGCGGTGGGAGATGAAAATTGTTGATTTTAGATGAGTTGAAATTTGAATCCTTATAAAAGAGAAAATATAGATCTAAAGCTGATTTTTATTTTTGATTGTTCTAGCTATATATGTTATCTATACCATAGTCTGGGATCAAAGGGAAACAAGTTTGTTTCCATATAGTTTTGTGATGGGAACTAGACCCCTAATTTTCAGTAGCTTAAAATTTATCTATAAAAATTAGGAACATATATCAATTCTTATTCCAAAAATAATTACTAAAAATTATAATCCTAAACTTCATCCATTTTTACACATTTTGTTTGTTTACTTCATTTTCAAATTCAAAATAATAATATCAATTTTATCTCATTGAAGGTGAATAGTTATACTTTTGTTAGCCTTTTCCTTTACAAAAGGGTGACACAGGTTTGTGCCTTTACCCATATATTGAATAATAAAAATTAGTTTACTTTATAAATAAAAACTATATTTATATTTTCCCTAGATATCATCTTTTCAAATAATATTTATCCTCCTTCACAATTAGTTGAAGCAAAATACAAATATTTTAGAATATTCTATGCTAAACCAAAGCTTTTAGAATATTATTGCATGTATAAAAACCTTTAACTGTTAGTTAAATTGTTAATTCTCCCCCTCATTGAACAAAAGGATAAAGAAGTTGTGCAACTCTTTACAATTAACTAGGATGAGTTGAGAATAGAAATTGATGCATCTATAATAATAACCTTATCCTTTATAGAAGATAATTGTTGTTCGACGAATAATGGAGGATCCATACAAAAGCTGAAGGTACTTTAAAGGTATTTGTTTGTCTGTACAAGTGAAAAAATACTCCACATGTATTAATTTATTTATTTTTGGCTTGTGTTTCTTTTTCAAAATAATGTTGAATCATGTTTAGAACAGAAAGTCCTTTTGGAAAAAAATTAGCATAATTAGTTAGGCTAAATAATTTCGTTGTTGCTATAGAAGCCTGTACCCTCTTTAATTGGACTACAAATTTTAATAATTAAATAAAGTTATTGGAATGGAGTAATAAGTAAAATATCAAGATAGTTGGTTTTCCTTAGTTGGTTTGACATTGGGTGGAAAAACGTTCCATCACAACCTTCATTGAAAAATTTGAGAGTTTTACAACTCCATGAAGGATATCCTACACATGATTGAGAAGAGTTGTGGGATGACAACAATGTAATTATATTTTCTTTCAACTCTAATAAATTAGTTGAATTTCCTAATCATTGATGTATGTTTTACATATCCATATTTAGAAATGTGTTTTAGGCACCTGTGCAATTAAGAGAGTTACTTATTTCCAATTGCCATGAATTTCAAAGATTTCCAAAATCAATAGGATGCCTCAAGGAACTGCAAAAGATAGTAATTAAATAGTATAATAGTATTTTGAGGCTACCAGAAGAGTTTTTCCATCTTTGAAATCATTAGAATGCTTGCAATTACCTAGCACTCACTTGTTAGAGCTCCCAAATAATTTTAGAAATTTAAAAAATCTGCAACATCTAGATATGGGTCTCCCTTGTAAACTCCATATGTTACCTTTGGACCTCATTCTCCTTGACTCCATTTCTGACTACCAAATAGGTCATTTCCATCTAAGATTGGTTTAGAAGATTTCTTCCAATGGTGATGCATTTTTATCTATTGTATTATAAAAAAAATTCTTCAATAGATTTCTCCTTATCAAACTCAAATATAGGATATCGACTGGGCAAGATAAATGGGTATGGGTAGTTTTATGCACACAAAATTCTAATGGAAAATGGCTCACTGCAAAGAATATTATGATAAGTAACAGAGGAGGAGGACCCCATGAAGTGGAAAGACATTTTTTGGTGAGAGGAGAAGGAAAAACAATGTTTAAGACTCTTCATAGCTTGTTGTTGGGCCTTAATTCCACTTCTACTACCCAAACCTTAAAACAAAATAGATGATTAAATTAGTAATACTAGCACTTGCACCTTTGAAGGGTGCAAGGATTATGTCTATAATATGATATATAAGATTATGTCATAGTATTCATTATAAGATAATTTTTTTCTAATCCTTATAGGGTTATGTTGATAGTAATACATTCATTTAGTTTTCCTTCATGGATCTAGTTGATCAAGACAAGATTCCTTTTTATTGCATTTAATTGTGTATGAGTAATTTTTCATTTTAACATACTTTTCAAAGGTAAAAGTAGGCTGAATATGAAGATTATCTAGGGTTTTTATTCTTAAAATTGTTGTAAATTCAATCCCTTGTCTCTCTATTTTACCTACGTCAACTGTTTCATTTTGCAATATTAGCCCTTGTGATTTATGTATGGTAATAGTCGATGACATAGTGAGTGGGAGTTGTCTCTAGCTTCCTAATGTGATAGGAACAATTGGTATGGTCTTTGGATCATGTTCATCCCATGATGGCCCATAATAATTATCAAAATACATAGTAATATATATGGGAAGTCCTAGTGGTTTACATCCTAGTCCATAAATAATGTGAACAACCTCGCCAAGAGCTCCATTAACCAATCCTGTCTCTATCCATATATTTTTATAAGCATGATGCATCTTCCCCTACAAAGGAGCACATATTTTATAAGTTGCATTGTACAAAATATTTTTTCTTACACTCAAAGAATACAATGTTGTACTTATTGCAACTAGAGAATTCAATGTTTTCAACATCTTATTATACATAGTTTTACAAAATCATTAATTGCAAATAGGTGTCTAACACCATTGAATGTTGTATTTTTAGATGTTGTCAGGTGTATGTTTGTATGTTTCATTAATAGCTTCCAATCATCCTCTGTTGGATTTTCATCTTCAATATTATGTAACATTTGGTGGAATTTTTCTTGTATGTTGTCGTCTCTTACTTGTCAAAAAGTCATTTGCAAAGTGAAAACTATTGTGAATTGGTCCCACAATAACTTAGCATTAGAATGTGATGTATGTATAGGTTTATCCATCACAAGTGGTAATTCATGGGCTAAGTCACCAAATAGTATAATTGAAACACCATCAAAATATGCATAGTTTTTAATGGAAGAAGGCTTCACATAGTCTACTGTCCACTTTGAGAAGCAACTTTGGCCCTATGAAGCTCATCTAATCTATAAGGATATATTTAATATATTTCATTTCTTCTTAGAATGTGGTTAATGCTTGGTATTTTAATGGTTCCATCTCTTTAATAGGTATTTTGAGCCTTAAATGTATTGTCAATGCATAAGTATTAAATGCAATGACCCCTATTGGTGCTAGTTGGAGCAATTGGCTCTCACTTTGTGATGTAGGGTTGCTTAATACAATTATGTTAAATAGTTTATTAGAGTGACATATTGTATGCTTATCAAAAATTTGAAGTGCTAGTCTCTATTCTGGTGATAACATCAACATATCATGCCTAGTTCTTGCTAGTGTAGCTTCACTATACATGTTCATTTTCATATCATGTATGAAATGTATAGTTATTTCATGTAAATTTGTTGTGACTATACTATGATCCCATTGATAGATTTTATCAAACTCGTGATTCTTGAGCATATCAAGGTCATTTAGTGATACAATACTTGATGGTCCCATTTGGAAGAAGACCTCCCATTTTTTTATATCCATTATTCTATCTACATTATTATCTACTTCATATTTCTTTGAAATCTCATCTTCTTCTTCTAACCTACTTTCTTCTTTAATGATATGATTTACATGCCATACATTATATCCTGCAATGTATAATTATATCCAATTTGTGATGATTGATTCTCTTGTGAGGCATGCATCTCTTTTTATATAATGAAACTATTTGTATGATAATAGCTTGCTCTAGCAAAATGTTCCAAATTATTTTGAAGTATGTGTTGGGATTGTGTAAAATTTTGGATATACATTCATAACTACCTCTACGGTTCTTTTCTTCCACTTGCATCCTTTGCAATATTTTTTGTATGAATATGCCCTTGCATATTCAAGTAGTGTAATATTTTCTAACTTTGGTGGACAATCAATATAAGAATGTATGTAGTGAGGTTGTATATTGCTTTTTTCTAATGTTTTAGTGATAGGATGGAATACTTTCCATCAAACATTCAAAGAGATAGAAGGCCTACTACAAACAACAAGGGGAAGATTTTTCAACATGTGACATGTTTTTCGTGCACCTATATCTCTTTCTACAATAAACTTAGACAAAAAAATTTGGTATGCCACGAGGGGCACATCATCAGATTTTATGTCAGAGATATTCATTTGAGCACTTCAAAATATATCTCTAACCATCTCTCTAATCTTATTGCATAGTTGGTAATGTATTTGAGGACAACTATACAAGAAATAATAGGTTGGAAATCAATATTGGCCCTCCACATTGAAAGCATCTCTTAGTTGTAGATATTTAGATGATCATCATTTCTTTCAAGTTCATTTCTCGCCTTTCTAGTATTGTTAAAAAAGAATGAGGAAATTTGTTGCTCTTTCCATGGAGCTTTATATCAACATATCATCTTATTACCCTTTTTGCGTAGACATGTTTATTTGTACTATATTTTATATACCTTTGGACTCAATTGACCAACTATTCATAATCATGGATGAGGTTTACAATAAAAATATCATTTATGTCTAGCAAACAAGGGTCATCCAATAGTGATCAATACACCATATTACCTCTATGAGATGCATCTCAAGGATTCCTTGTACTGACATATTTATAAAAATATTACTTTACAAGCCTGACTTTTGTATCATTATTCTAACTATTTTTTCTATGTTTGGTGCATTTAAGAGCCAGATAAATTTATGTACATATCCATTTTTGGGTATATGTAGGATCATGGCCAACCATTTAACTATGGCCTTAAGTGGCAATGAATAACTAGCAAATCAGGGTTATGTAAACTTCACACGTAATTTTAAAGTGGTTCTAGAATTTATATCAAAAAGTTGTAAGAAAATAATCTGTAGGAAATTGAATATAGTTTCTAAACTACTAGGTCTTATCTAGAGAAAAAAAAAATTGATTAGTCAAAAATTTGGATTTTAATGCAATACTATGAAAATTTCAAGGTGAAAATAAAAAGTAGGTGTATGTTTGACCACCTTAATCAAAATCAAATGATAATATTTTTTTAATATAATTATAGATATAAAAAGTAGACTCATGCCCGAAAGTGATACATATTTTTGGGTATTTTTATTCCAAATAAATAATTAAATATGAATTTTCTATTAAAACTTTTTTGGAAAAAAAAAATCCCATGTCTAACCACCTTAACTAATAGAAAAATTTACCAAATTTTATTTTTATTTTATTTTCTTATGCTAGGCAAAGCATAGAATGTGACGCAATTTTTGGATTTAAAAAATGTTATACCGTTTGAAAGTCATAGCTATTTCTCAATCAGTATGTCAATCAACACTTTACAATCATCTTCATTGAAAACTAACTAATAAATACTTATTGAACTCATAATTTGATAGATATTATATTGATGGAATCTCAAGAGTGTTATAAAAAACCATTTTTGTTTAATTCAATTTCAATGAAAATAACATTATTAGATGGCTACCTGAAGTTTGAGTGTCAGTAAAACCCTTCTCAAACACATTTTTGGGTTGACCAAAAAGGTTTGGTAAACATCAAGCCTAATCGGATACCTGAAATAAAATTGGGTATCTGATCAGGTCTGTGATTTTTCTATTGACATTTTAGAGAAAAATTTGAGAGGAAAGATATTCCAACCGCAATTTTGGAGGGAAGAAAATTTGAGAGAAAATAAATTTGAGAGGGAAACTTTAGAGTGTTTATTAGGGAAATTTATTTGGGAGAAGTGTGGACATTGATATTATTATTATTATTATTATTATATGTGATAATAATAATTATTATATTATAGTAATATGTATGATTATTATTATTAAATATAATATAGTAAAAAATATAATAATAATTATTATAACTAAATATATTATAGTAATATATATGCTAAATATTATAATTATTAAATATATATAGTGATATTATATGACTATTATTATATATAATAATATATATGGTTATTATTATAAATAATATATATATGGTTATTATTATTATTAAATCTATAATCTAGTAACATATATGATTATTATTATTATATGATCTAATAATATATTATTATTATATTAAAATATACAATATTATATTATTATTAAATATAATATTGTCATAAAATGCATTGAAAGGGGTCATAGGTTAACCTATGACCCCTTTTGATGCATTCCCAATGGGTCCCTAGGGGTCCTAGGGGTGCTAAGGACATAAATTATCATAAAATGCGTCGAGAGGGGTCATAGATTAACCTATGACCGCTCTTGACACATTAGAACCAACCAAATGTGTCCCTAGGGGTCTTAGGACCCCTTAGGGACATAGGTTGTGATGAAATGTGTGCAGAGGTCATAGGTCATCCTATGGCCCCTTTAGACCCATATAAACAATTATAATATGTCCTTAGGGGTCTTACAACCTCTAGTGATATATGTCATCATAGAATGTGTCGAAAAGGCCTATAACCCCTTTCGACCCATATAAACAACTATAATATGTCCCTAAGGGTCTTAGAATCTCTAGCAATATATGTCATCATGGAATGTGCCAAAAGGGGTCATAGGTCATCCTATGGCCCCTTTCGATCCATATAAATGATTCTAATATGTCCCTAGGCACCCTAGAACCCCTAGAGACATATGTCATCAAGGAATGTGAGAAAGGGGTCATAGGTCACCCTATGGCCTATTTCGACCCATATAAATGATTCTAATGTGCCTAGGAGTCCTAGGACTTGTAGAGACATATGTTGTCATGAAATGTGTCAAAAGGGGTCATAGGTCATCCTATGGCCCTTTTCTACCCATATAAATGATTTTAACATGTCCCTCGTGATCGTAGGGCACCTAGCGACATATGTTGTAATAAAATGTGTCAAAAAGGATCATACATCATCATATGACCCCTATCAACCCATATAAATAATTATAATATGTCCCTAGGGGTCGTAGGACCCCTAAAGACATATGTTGTAATAAAATATGTCAAAAAGGGTCATAGGTCATCCTATGGCCAATTTTGACCCATATAAATGATTATAATATGTCCTTAGGGGTCCTAGGACCCCTAGAGACATATGTCATCATGAAAAGTGTTGAAAGGGGTCATTGGCCATTCTATAGCCCCTTTCAACCAATGTAAATAATTCCAATATGTCCCTAGGGGTTCTAGAGACCCTAGAGACATATGTTGTAATAAAATGCGTCAAAAGGGACCTATAACCCCTTTCGACCCATAGAAACAATTATAATATGTTCCTAGGGGTCTAGGACCCATAGAGACATATGTCATCATAAGATGTGTTGAAAGGGGTCATAGGTCATCCTATGGTCCCTTGTGATGCATATAAATGATTCTAATATGTCCCTAAGGGTCTTAGGACCCCTAGCAATATATATCATTATGGAATGTATCAAAAGGGGTCATAGGTCATCCTATGGCCCTTTTTAACCCATATAAATGATTATAATATGTCCCTAGGAGTCCTAGGACCTTAGAGACATATGTTTTCATGGAATGTGTTGAAAGGGGTCATAGGTCACCTAAGGCTCGTTTCAACCCATACAAATGATTCAAATGACCCTAGGGGTCATTTGAATCATTTGGGGGTCATAGAACCTATAAAGACATATGTCATCATGAAATGTGTCAAAACAGATCATAGGTCATCCTATGACCCCTTTCGACTCATATAAATGACTCTAATATGTCTCTAGGGGTCCTAGGGCCCCTAGAAACATACGTTATAATAAAATGTGTTGAAAGAGGTCATAGGTCATCCTATGACCCCTTCCAACCTATATAAATAATTGTAATATGTCCCTAGGGGTCCTATGAACCCTAGAGACATATGTTGTCATGGAATGTGTTGAAAGGGGTCATAGGTCATCGTATAGCTCATTTCAACCCATATAAATAATTCTAATATGTTCCTAGCGGTCTTATGACCTCTAAAGATATATGTCATCATGAAATTGTCGAAAGGGTTCATAGGTCATCCTATGGCCTCTTTCGACCCATATAAATGATTCTAATATGTTCCTAGGGTTCCTAAGACCCCTAAAGACATATGTCATCGTAAAATGTGTCGAAAGGGGTCATAGGTCATCCTATGGCCCCTATCAACTCATATAACTAATTATAATATGGCCCTACGGGTCCTAGGATCGCTAGAGACATATGTCATCATGGAATGTGTGGAAAAGGGTCATAAGACAACCTATGGGCCCTTTTGACCCCATATAAACAATTCTAATATGTCCCTAAGGGTACTAGGGCCTCTAGCGATATATGTCATCATGGAATGTGTCAAAAGGGGTCATAGGTCATCATATGGCTCTTTTGGACCTATATAAATAAATGTAATATGTCCCAAGGGGTCCTAGGACCCCTAGCAACATATGTTGTAATAAAATGTGTCGAAAGGGGTCATCTTATGGCCCCTTTCAAGCCATATAAATTATTATAATATGTCCTTAGAGGTCTTAAGATCTCTAGGGACATATGTTACCATAAAATATGTCGAAATGGGACATAGGTCATCTTATGGCCCCTTTTGACCCATATAACTGACTCTAATATGTCCTTAGGGGTCCTAGGGCCCCTAAACACATGTTGTAATAAAACGTGTCAAAAAGGGTCATAGGTCATCCTATGACCCCTTTCAACCCATATAAACAATTATAATATGTCCCTACGAGTCTTAGGACCCCTAGAAACATATGTTGTAATAAAATGTGTCGAAAGGGGTCATAGATCATCCTATGGCACCTTTTGACCCATATAAATGATTATAATCTGTTCTTAGAAGTTCTACCACCCCTAGAGACATATATCATCATGGAATGTGTAGAAAGGGGTCATAGGTCATCCTATGGCCCCTTTTGACCTATATAAATGATTCTAATATGTCCCTAGGGGTCCCAAGACCCCTAGAGACATGTCGTGATTGAATGTGTAGAAAGGGGTTATAGGTCATCCTATGACATTTTTCAACCCATATAAATGATTCTAATATGTTTCAAAGGGTTCCAGGACCCCTAGCTACATATGTCATCATAGAATGTGTCAAAAGGAGTAACAGGTCATCCTATGGCCCTTTTTGACTTATATAAAGGATTCTAATATCTCCCTAGTAGTCCTAGGACCCCTAGCAACATATGTTGTAATAAAATGTGTCGAAAGGGGTCATAGGTCACTCTATGGCCCCTTTCAACTTATATAAATGATTATAATATATCCCTATGGGTTCTAGGATCCTTAGAGACATATGTCCTTATGCATTTTTTTGAAAGGGGCCATAGGTCATCCTATGACCACTTTTGACCTATATAAAAGATTCTAATATGTCTCTAGGTGTCCTAGGGCCCCTAGAGACATATGTTGTAACAAAATGTGTCGAAAGTGGTCATACGTCATCTTGTTACCCCTTTTGACCCATATAAACAATTATAATATGTCTTTAGGGGTCTTAGGGCACCTAGAGACATATGTTGTAATAAAATATGATAAAAAGTGTCATAGGTCATCTTATGGCCTCTTTCAACTCATATAGATGATTATAATATGTTCCTATGGATCTTAAGACCACTAGCGACATATATTGTCATGGAATGTGTTGAATGGGCTCATAGGTCCTCATATGGACCCTTTCAACCAATATAAATTATTCTAATATGTCCCTAAGGGTCCTAGGGCCTCTAAAGACATATGTTGTAATAAAAATGTGTCGAAAGGAGTCATAGGTCATCATATTTCCTCTTTTGACCCATATAAAAATTATAATATGTCCCTAGGGGTCCTAAGACCCTTATAGACATATGTTGTAATAAAATGTGTCGAAAGGAGTCATAGGCCATCTTATGACCACTTTCAAATCATATAAACAATTATAATATATTTCTAGGCATCCTAGCACTTGTAGAGACATGTTGTAATAAAATGTGTCAAAAGGGGTTATAAATCATCCAATGGCCCCCTTTGACACATATAAATGATTATAATATGTCCCTAAGGGTCCTAGGACAGCTAGAGACATATGTCATCATGAAATGTGTTGAAAGGGGTCATAGGTTATCCTATATCCCCTTTCAAACCATATAAATGATTCTAATATGTCCCTGGGGGTCCTAGACTCCCTACATATATATGTTGTAATAAAATGTGTCGAAAGGGGTCATAGGTCATCCTATGACCTCTTTTGACCCATATATGTCCTAAAGTCATTAGAGACAAATGTTGTAATAAATTATGTCAAAAAGGGTCATAGGTCATCCTATAACCCTTTTCAACTCATATAAACAATTATAATATGTTAGTAGGTGTCTGAGGACTCCTAGAGACATGTTTTAAAAAAAATCTCAAAAAGGGGACATAGGTCATCCTATGGCCCCTTTTGACACATATAAAAGATTATAATATGTCCTTAGGGTTCTTAGGACCCCTAGAGACATGTGTTATCATGAAATATGTCAAAAGGAGCATAGGTCATTTTATGGCCCCTTTCAACCCATATAAATTATTCTAATATGTCCTTAGGGGTCCTTGGCCCCCTAGAGACATATGTTATAATAAAATATTTTGAAAGGAGTCATAGGTCATCCAATGACCCTTTTCAACCCATATAAACAATTATAATATGTTTCTAGGGGTCGTATAACCCTTAGAGACATATGTCATTATGCAATATGTCAAAAGGGGTCACAGGTCATCCTATGACTACTTTTGATCCATGTAAATGATTCTAATATATCCTTACAGGTTGTATAGCCCCTAGAGACATATGTTGTAATAAAATGTGTCAAAAGGGGTCATAAGTCATCCTATCACCCCTTTCGACTCATATAAATAATTGTAATATTTCTTTAGGGTTCCTAGGACCACTGGAGGCATATGTTGTAATAAAATATATCAAAATCGGTCATAGGTCATCCTATAGCCCCTTTCAACCTATATAAATGATTATAATATGTCCTAAGAGATCTTAGGACCTCTAAAGACATATTTCATCATGGAACATATTTAAAGGGGTCTTAGGACCTCTAAAGGGGTCATAGGTCATCCTATGGGCCCTTTCGACCCATATAAATGACTCTAATATGTCCCTAGGGGTCCCTAGGGGTCATATGACCCCTAGAGACATATGTCATCATGAAATGTGCTGAAAGGTGTCATAGGTCATCCTATGACCCCTTTCGACCCATATAAATGATTCTAATATGTCCCTAGGGGTCCTATGACCCCTAGTAATATATGTCATCATAGAATGTGTAAAAAGGGGTCATAGGTCATCTTATGGCCCCTTTTCACCATATAAATGATTATAATATGTCCTTAAGGGTCTTAGGACCCCTAGCGACATATGTCATCATGGAATGTGTGGAAAGGGTTCATAAGTCATCCTATGGCCCCTTTTGACCCATATAAATAATTTTAATCTATCCCTTGGGGTCATAGGAGCCTTGACGATTCATGTCATCATAGAATGTGTTGGAAGAGGTCATAGATCATCCAATGACCCCTTTTGACCCATATAAATGATTCTAATAATTCCATAGGGGTCCTAGGGCTGCTAGAGACATATGTTGTAATAAAATGTGTTGACCTATGACCTCTTTCGACGCATATAAACAATTATAATATGTCCCTAAGGGTTTTAGGAACATTGAAGACTTATGTTGTAATAAAATATGTTGAAAGTTGTCATAGGTCATCCTATGGACCCTTTCAACCCATATAAACAATAATAATATGTCCTTAGGGGTCTTAGGACTCCTAGAGACATATCTCGTCATGAAAAATGTCAAAAGGGGTCATAAGTCATCCTATGACTTCTTTCAACCTATATAAATGATTCTAAAATGTTCCTAGGTGTCCTAGGGCCCCTAAGACATATGTTGTAATAAAAATTTTCGAAAGGGACCATAGGTCATCCTGTGACCCCTTTTGTTCCATATAAACAATTATCATATGTTGGTACATGTCCTAGGGCCCCTAGAGACATATATTGTAATAAAATGAAATGAAAGGGGTCATAGTTCATCCTATGACCCCTTTCAACCCATATAAATAATTATAATATGTCCCCAAGGGTCCTAGGACCCCTACAGACATGTCATCTTGGAATATGTCGAAAGGGGTCGTAGGTCATGCTATGACCCCTTTCAACCCATATAAATGAGTCCAATATGTCCCTAGTGGTGCTAAGGTCCCTAGCGACATATGTTGTAATAAAATATGTCGAAAGGAGTCGTAAGTCATCCTATGAACCCTTTCAACCCATATAAATAGCTATAATATGTCCCTAGGGGCATATGACCCCTAGAGACATATGTTGTAATAAAATGTGTCAAAGGGGACCTATGACCCATTCTAACCCATATAAATATTTATAATATGTCCCTAGGTGCCCGTGCCCTAGGACCTCTAGAGGCATATGTTGTAATAAAGTATGTTGAAAGAGGTCATCCTATGGCCCCTTTTAATCTATATAAACAATTATAATATGTCCCTAGGGGTCCTAGGACCCGTAGAGACATATGTCATCATAGAATGTGTTGAAAAGAATCATAGCTCATTTTGTGGCCCCTTTCAACCCATATAAACGATTCTAATATGTCCCTAAGGGTCTTAGGGCTCCTAGAGACATATGTTATAATAAAATGTGTTGAAAGTGTTTATAGGTCATCCTGTGACCTCTTTCTATCCATATAAACAATTATAATATGTTCCTAGGGGTCCTAGGGCCCCTAGAAACATATGTTGTAATAAAATGTGTTGATAGGTGTCACAGGACCCTTTCAACCTATATAAACAATTATAATATGTCCCTAGGGGTTGTAGGACCCCTGGAGATATATGTTATCATGGAATGTGTCAAAAGGGGTCACAGTTCACATTACGACTTGTTTTGATCTATATAATTGATTCTAATATGTCTTTGTGGGTCCTAGGGCCCTTAGAGACATATGTTGTAATAAAATGTGTCGAAAGGACCTATGAATCCCTTCAACCCATATAAATAATTGTAATATGTCCCTTGATTTTTTAGGACCCCTAGAGACATATGTCGTATTAAAATATGTCGAAATAGATCATAGATCATCTTATGGCTCCTTTCGACCCATAAAAAGGATTATAATATGTCCCTAGTGCTCCTAGGACTCCTAGAGACATATGTCATCATGGAATGTGTTGAAAAGGGTCATAGGTCATCTTATGACCCCTTTTGACCCATATAAATGATTCTAATATATCCCTAGGGTTCCTAAGACCCCTAGAGGATTATGTTGTCATGGAATGTGTCGAAAGGGGTCATAGGTCATCCTATGGCCCCTTTCAACCCATATAAATGATTCTAATATGTCCCTATGGGTTCTAGGACCCCTAGAGATATATGCCATCATGGAATATTTTAAAAGGTGTCATAGGTCATTCTATGGAATCTTTTGACCATATAAATGGTTATAATATGTCCCTAAGGGTCTTAGGACCCCTAGCAACATATGTCGTCATGGAATGTGTAGAAAGGGGTCATAGGTCATCCTATGGCCCTTTTCGACCCATATAAATAATTTTAATATATCCCTAGGGGTCATAGGATGCCTAGCGACATATGTCAGCATGGAATGTGCCAAAAGGAGTCATAGGGCATCCTATAACCGCTTTTGACCCATATAAATAATTCTAATATGTCTATAGGTGCCTTAAGACCCCTAGAGACATATGTTGTAATAAAATGTGTCAAAAGGGGTCATAAGTCATCTTATGACCCCTTTTGACCCATATAAACAATTATAATATGTCTCTACAGGTCCTAGGACCCTTAGAGACATATGTTGTAATAAAATGTGTCAAAAGGGGTCATGGATCATCCTATGGCCCCTTTTGACCCATGTAAATGATTATAGTATTTTTTCAGGGGTCATAGGACCCTTAGCGAGATATGTCATCATAGAATGTGTCAAAAGAGGTCATAGGTCATCCTATGTCTCCTTTCGACCCATATAAATGATTTTAATATCCCTAGGTGTCCTAGGGCCCCTAGAGACATATGTTACAATAAAATGTGTCGAAAGTGGTCATAGGTCATCCTATGACTCCTTTCAGCCCATATAAACAATTATAATATGTGCCTTGGGGTCCTAGGGCCCCTAGAGACATGTTGTAATGAAATTTGTTTAAAAGGGTCATCGTTCATCCTATGACCTCTTTCAACCTATATAAATAATTATAATATGTCCTTAGGGGTCCTAGGAACCCTAGAGACATATGTCATAATGGAATATGTCAAAAGGGGTCATAGGTCATCCTATGGCCTATGGCCCCTTTTGACACCTATAAATGATTCTAATATGTCCTTAGGTGTCGTAGGACCTCTAAAGACATATGTGATAATGGAAGGTGTCGAAAGGGGTCATAAGTCATCTTATGGCCCCCTTTGACCTATATAAATGATTCTAATATGTTCTTGGATATCTTAGGACCCCTACAGACATAAGTGATAATAAAATGTGTCAAAAGGGGTCATAGGTCATCCTATGGCCCCTTCTGACCCATATAATCAATTCTAATATGTCCCTAGGGGTCCTAGGACCCTAGAGACATATGTCGTAATAGAATGTATCGAAAGGGGTCATAGGTCATCCTATGGTCCCCTTCGACCCATATAAATGATTCTAATATGTCCTTAAGTTATATGTCATAATAATAATAATAACAACAATATTATATGTTGTTATAGTAACAAATAAAAATAATATAGTAAAAATATAATAATATAATAAAAATAAAAATAATAATATAATACAATAATCATATATATATTAATATTTATTATATTTATAGATAATAATAATAATAATAATAACATATATTATGTTATTATATTTAATAATAATAATATAATATAATAATTATATATATATACATATATTATATTTGTAGATTATTATAATAATAACATATATTATTATATTTAATAATAATATAATATAATAATACATTGTAAGCTAATAAATTTAATTCATAACTCAAAACTCATATAATAATATTATAACCTAATACATTATAGTAATTCATTTTCCCCTCTAATATTTTAGTTCAATATCGAATATTTAATTTGAAATCGAGTATCTGATATGAAATCGGATACTTGATTTTACTGGCATTATTTTCCTAAAATATTCTCTGTCACTGCAAACTCGACAACATCATTTTTTGTTGGCCTTTTTCATGGGTTTTAGGAAAAGTCACATTTTATGGCACAAACAATCGAAAAATGTTTGATAATATATCCCTAGGTGTCCAATATTGTCATCTTAATAGGGAGTAGCAGTTATCGAAAGGCTAAATGCAAAAAGAAGGTATCCGATGAAGACACTGTGGCATATAAGGAAAGGGACAAAGTAGAACACCGAGGGAAAAGACAAGGTATGTTAAATGTGAGTCAAATTGACAATGAGTTAGTTGAAGGTGAAATCATAGAGTTAGATAATAAATACGTGCAATTGGGGAATGAAAATGTACCAATTGAAAATGATAATGCTAAGATTGAAAATTTAGAGAATGAAAATTTGGAGGATGAAATGCTTCCAGGTCATAATGTAAATTGTGTGATTGACCATGCTGAACATGACAATGCACATGAACCTTTCACATCTCCTAATTATAATCAACATGAAGGTTCTAGAACACCAAAATGGATAATTAAAATTGATGAAATGATTGTTACCAATTTGGAAAGGAAAAAATTAGATAAAACCATTCAATTATGGGCTTCATGACTATATAAGATATTTTTCAGCAACAAGACAGTGGTGGAGTAATGTCAGCTTTTTATGCACTTATTAAAGATGTAAAAGATGAGACCTATGCTTTCCAAATTGAAGATTCATGTCAATAAAAAATTGGAAAGAAATGTCATTATTGTGAAGCATATTTTCAGTGCTTTCAAAAGCATTGAAAAAAATAGAAAGAAGGATAAGAGAGCTGCTCAAAGAGTTATTACAACCTCTTTGGTAAGTCATCATTTGAAAAAGGGTAGATATATGAGACAAACTTGTATTGACTTGAACCTAAATCATACTACTTTGAGAAGAACACTTAGTCAACAAGAGAGAATTGATGATCATCTTCAAAATAAAACATGGGTTTTTGGTGAGAGAATTTCACATTCTAATAAGAAGCTATCCGATGATGTGAAGGAAGAAATTACACAATTTTGGCACTCTAGCTCACAAGTATCACCCAATGCTAAAGATGTGTTAAAGTTGAGAATTGACATCAGAGACCGCACGCCACATCCTAAACACTATTTGGAGGTAAGTCAAACTATGTTGTTCAAACAATTTAGAGAGAGTCATCCAAATCTTCATATATCACAAAGGGTTTTTGAATATTTGAAGCCATTTTATTGTGTGCCACTTAAAATTTGAAATACATGTTGCAAATATCATGTCGAGTTTTCTATGCACCATGAACTATTATGCTCCATTTTTTCTACTTTGCATAGTAAAGAAATGTTGGAGAATTGTGGTACTAGTGGGCTTCCAAAATCATCAAGAGACTTGCTAGATCAATTTTTATGTGGTAGAGTTGATGGATATTTCTTTTATAGAAATGCTTGCTTAAAAGAGAAGTGTTCAAAATGTGGTGGCTTATCCAAGTTTGACACATGTTTCTTTGAGGGGTGCGAACAAGTTCTTGGAAAGACAATAGTAAAAAAAAGGTATATGAAAAGGTAAAATACAAATTGAAGAGTGGGGGGGAGGGCTCTAGATGTGAATTGGTTGCAAAAGAAATTAGTGTGGCTAGTTTTATTTCAAATTTTAAGGCAAATCTTTTTTACAAGTATGCAAAACATAATCATAGGTCTTAGTGGTTGGATCAACAATTTAGAATGTGGAAGGAGACTTTTTCCATTGGCACTATTATATCAATTGTTGATTTTGCTGAGAACTACACATTGCAACCTCAAAATGAGACATAATCTTAGTATTACAATTCCATTTAGATTGCTATTTTTGTACACATAACATATGGACATGCCCCTAATAGTGTGGAAGATAATCAGAAGATTATTAGAGAGTATCATTTTTATATGAGTCATGATAGATCTCACTCTCATGAGTTTGTGCAACATTGTTTCGAGAATTATTTTGATTTCTTATAAGAGCATGTAATTGTTATTGATAGACATATCATTTGGTTAGATAATTGTACAAGTCAATTCAAGAATGCTCTCATGTTTTATTGATTGTGTAGGATCCACGTAGAGAGGGGGGGTGCCTCATATTTGGAGTTTCTTTGAGTCCAGCCATGGGAAAGGGGAACATGATGGAGCACGGGCATGTGTGAAGAGAGGTCTAGTTGAGGAACAATTGGAGATTTTAGCAATAGAGCTTCTTGATGCTCGGAGCATTGTTGATTGGTGTAGTTTAGCATTATCATTGGGGGGGACTCTTGATTCAGTGGTACATAGATTCTTTTGGTTGGTTGAGGAAGGGTCCATAGGTGATAGATTAGATTGTGCTATAGTGAGATATTCATCAAAAATGCATTCATTTTGGAGCTCTAATTCTAGTACATCGACCATTTGGACATGACAGCTAGCTTGCTTTTGTCCTAGTTGTTTTCAGTGTGATTGGCATCACTATGAGTTGAGTGAGTGAGTGGACACATGGGCTCCACATTATTTTACTCCATTGTCTATCATACCCTCTATTAGAGATGATGGCATGGAAAGTTCACTTGAGCATAACCATCTATTAGATCTTCTTTAGCCGAGATGTGTCTTTGCATTGGTTGCACCACAGGGGAATGATGTGAAATTATATTATTGGTTAGCATGTTGTGCAAGAGGTAAACAAAAGCTTGCACAACTGATCACAAATGATGATGGATTCACATATCCTACTAGTTCAATGGTTGTCACTAGAAAATGGCTATGGACACACATGCTTAGAAGGAATGGAATTCCCACATTCAAAGACTATCAGAAGAACAAAATAATTCTCATATATTCACATCTTATTATTGCAACAAATGTAAAATTGTTGAAGCATCAAGGAAGACAAAAAGTAAAAAATCTTTTTACTATTACTAATGCTGATTATGAAGCCCTGTTGGAGACCCTAAAACAGAGAGAGGACCCTACTAGAACACTCAACAAGATATATTTACTTCTTATGCTATTTTCTTCATAATGATTCAATGAGCTGATGATTATCTTGTTTAATCCAATAAGTTACTAATATTTTTTATGATATCGGAATGGAGGTACATCATGAAGAGTAGGGGGGGCAGGGTGTTGGGGAGAATTCCTAAGATTTATGATGTATTATGATGTAAAATGTTAAGTTTTTATATATATGACTTTTGTAATAATGAAAAAGACAAGTTAAATTAGTTACATATCCTAATTTGTATTTTGGTAGGTTTTTTTTATAAAGAATTATAAAAGGAAGTTATTGAAAAAGTTCTTGCAAATCATATTTGCATGTGATACAAGGCTATAAGGACAATTTTAAAAGCATTTATAGCTATATGAGCATTGAAGCAATTAGACAATGAAAGAAAATTGCTTGTGGATATCTTATTACAAGTTTGGCTTTTTTGTTATTTGACATAGAGCTGACATTATGATTATTAAAACCAATTTTATCAAACTAATAAAATAAGACAAATCTAGAAAATATGGATGAACAATTACAATACTTGATTCCTTAAAAAATAATTTGGGAAAGGTGTCAATAAATTTCAATATTGAGGCATTGAAATAGGAAGTTATTTTATGATGCTAATATTGTGTAAGCCTTTTACTACAAGTCTTATCAATGCATTTCATTTCTTTTTATGGTGTGAGGTTACCATTGTATATTTTATTCATTATTTTATTCTAATAATGTGATCTTGTATATTGTCAAAGTTAAACCCTTGTCTTTTTTCCTCTTTACTTATTTGTAACAAGTTCTTGCATAACTCATAATGACTACAATTGTTCACAGGTTGGTTTAATCAGTTGCAAATAGCCTATAAAAGCTCTAAATATTCAAAGGAGATAGATTTTTAAAAAAA
Source organism: Cupressus sempervirens (assembly GCA_028749045.1). Lineage (NCBI taxonomy): Eukaryota > Viridiplantae > Streptophyta > Pinopsida > Cupressales > Cupressaceae > Cupressus > Cupressus sempervirens. The sequence continues at coordinate 375,314,995 of CM053785.1, forward strand.
ATTGTACTTTCTTTTAGTGTTTGTTAGGAGGAGTATCCATTGAAGGAAGTAGACCAAGTCTTTTGTTAAATCCCTGTGAAAACCTTGAAGGTTGTGTAGGATTTCTGTGTGGATTCAATATCACCCAAACATGTTGAGCCCTTAGGCCCACCCATTTGAATTAGTAATAAAATTGATTGGTTACCCAACAATGCTCATGCTAAGAAAGCTTGTTAATCAATCACATACCAACCACATCTCATCAAAAAAAAAATTCAAGTAACACATACATGAGGTATACACAATCACTAACTATTCCATGCACTTTTTTATCACATCAATACATGGCAAACTTTTTTCTTTTCTTGATGCAATAAGGTCTAGGGATAGATCTAATTATCTCCATATGACCATCCACATTTGTAATGGACACAAGACCCCATGGTGCAACTAAAAGCCTTGGGCATCAATTGGTCCAATAAAGTGGATTTTTGGTAAATTCCATATTTTCTAGGCAAGCCTACATGTTTAGAACATTAGTAGGGTCCCTAGGAGTTTGTAGAGTCCATTTTCAAACAAATTTTCAATAGAGGGTACTTAGAAAAGGGTACTTGAATCACCATTTGATTTCCTAGGTCCTTTGGTAGGTTTTAGAGTTATTGGTCAAAATCTATTTTAGGAGACCTAATAGGCTACTAGGTCTAATTGAGAAAATTGAGTTGTGGGTTTTTGGGAGTACAACCAATGACTAGATTACCTTATTTGTGTCAAAACTACGCTATTCCAAGCCCTTTTTGGTGGAGGAAAAGCCTAGAATAGAAAAATCCTTATTTTGCCCATTTTGAGGATTTGGTCCTATTTGCATAAGTTGGTTCATTGTTGCTTGTGTCTTGCTTAGTGTGGTGATACTTGAAAATTTCTCCAGTGGTTCCTAGAAGGAATATGCACTTGTGAGAATAGAACATACCCTTGGCTTAACCCTTCGAGTATTTTTGAAAGTTGTGTGGGAGAGGGGCTTGTTTTTTGACTTCCATTATTCTATCTCTGCATCAAACACCAAGAAAGTATACATGAGATTTTTAATGACACCATTGGTGACCATACTTATTCACAAATATTGTAGTGCCACCAAAACCTCACTTCTTGTGAAGGTAATGTAGCCATGGACTCTAGCTTGGATGTAGAAAGAGATAATCATAACTATTATACCAATGTACTAGTGTTGATGTATAACTATTTTATAATTGTGAATGAAATAACACCTAGCTACATTAATGGATTCCCTTTAATTGGTAGGGATGAGCTAGCATACCCAAAAAGATATATAATAATTGAGATGGTAGTTAAATGTGGAGTTAATCGAATGACCAACTAATTTCCTTATCCAAAATTATCATTGATGGTTTGGGCAACAATTGACATATTACTTATTTTGGCCTATCATTTACCAAGTGTTAATAATTGAAGCCCTCACTTCCTATGTTGTGGTTGTGAATTAGTTGCATCATCTAATGTATGATGCATGTAGTGGTCTCAAGTTGGCATGTGAGTTCATTTAAGCATTGGTTCCTCATGTGTTCATTTGTTGATATGCTTTGTTTCCTAGTCTTCATTTTTCTATTTGGGGTTCTTAACATTATTTGATTTGTCATCTTGTGTATGCATTTGGTACATGTCATGACAATCTATATGCACTTGGCTCTTGCAATGCCTCAATGGTTCTTTACTAAATGTGAATTTGTTAATGTTCTTATTAAAATTATTGTTATTGTGATGTATGTGAATGGTGTATGATGTTGACATTTTGTATGCCAATTGTTGATCAATTGCATGCCAAACACAACACAAGAAATTCAACACATATTTCCAAATACACATCCATAAAAGTGCATAAAAATAGCATTCTACCACATTAAAAGATCACCACAACGTAACTTTGAAACCCTTGATCTTGGCATCAAATCATTAGTGCTATTAGCTCTAGGTGGGTGGATGAGCCCTAATGACACCCTTGTTCTAGCCGCAGAGACCATTCATCATTCGTGGCCACTCCATACCAAGGAATCTCCAAGGTGCTCTAAGTGCATTTTAAGGTCAATCATCTGAGGGTTGTAACTCAGATCTCTTGAGGGCTATTGATAAAATTTCAAATGCTACAGGATGGTGACGTTGAGGCCTAAAATAACCTATCACATTTTTGAGAGATCATGTTCCATTTGGATTCAACACAACGATCTCGCTTGATGCCAAGACTCGCAGTGTGCCTTAGTTCATAGGTGCACCACAATGTAACTTTGAAACTGGTGATCTTGGCATCAAATCATCAATGCATTAGCTCTAGATAGGTGGGTGAACCCTAGTGACACCCTTGTTCCAATTGTGGAGACACTCCATCGTTCGCGGCCACCCCATACCAAGGAGTCTCCAAGGTGCTCTAAGTGCATTTTGAGGCCGACCTTTTGAGGGTCGTAACTCGTAGCTCATGAGGGCTATTGATGAAATATCAAATGCTACAGGATGGTGATGTTGAGGCCTAAAATAACCTATCTCATTTTTGAGAGATCATGTTCTATTTGGATTCGATACAACAATCTCACTTGATGCCAAAACTTGCAATGTGACTCAATTCATAGGATCACCACAATGTAACTTTGAAACTGTTGATTTTGACATCAAATCATCAATGCCATTCACTCTGGATGGCTGGGTGAACCCTAGTGACACCATTTTACTAGCCACAAAGACCATCCATCATTTGCAGCCACTCTGTACCGAGGAGTCTCCAAGATGCTCTAAGTGAATTTTGAGGTCGATCTTCTGAGGGTCATAACTTAGAGCTTGTGAGGGCTATCGATGAAACATCAAATTCTACATGAAGGTGATGTTGAGGCCTAAAATAACCTATCTCATTTTTAAGAGATCACATTCTATTTGGATTCGGCACTGTGATCTCACTCAATGCAAAAACTCGTAGTGTGCCTCAGTTCATAGGATCACCACAACGCAACTTTGAAACCATTGATCTTGGCATAAAATCGTTAATGTCATTACCTCCATATGGGTCAGTGAACACTAGTGACACCCTTGTTCCAACTATAGAGATCATCCATCATTCGTGGCTACTCCGTACTAAGGAGTCTCCAAGGTGCTCTAAGTGCATTTCGAGGTTGATCTTCCAAAGGTCGTAACTTAGAGCTCATGAGGGTTATTGATGAAACGTTGAATTCTATAGGATGGTGATGCCAAGGCTTAAAATAACTTATCTCATTTTCAAGAGATCACATTCCATTTGGATTTGGCACATCAATCTCGATCAATGCCAAAACTTACAGTGTGCCTCAGTTTATAGGTGCACCACAGTGTAACTTTGAAACCACTAATCTTGGCATCGAATTTTTAGTTCCATTACCTTCGAATGGGTAGGTGAACCCTAGTGACACCCTTGTTCTAGCTGCAAAGATCCTCCATCATCCATGACCACCCTGTACTGAGGAGTCTCCAAGGTGCTCTAAATGCATTTCAAGGTTGATCTTCCGAGGGTTGTAACTTGGAGCTCGTGAGAGATATCAATGAATCATCAAATTCTACATGAGGATGATGCTGAGGCCTAAAATAACCTATCTCATTTTTGAAATATCACATTCTATTTGGATTTGGCACTATGATCTCGCTTGATGCCAAAACTCGCAGTATGCCTCAGTTCATAGGTACACCACAATGTAACTTTGATACCGCTGATCTTGGCATCGAATCGTCAGTTCCATTAGCTCTGGATGGGTAGGTTAACCCTAGTAACACCCTTTTTCTAGCTATGGAGACCCTCCATCGTCCACAACCACCCCTATTGAGGAGTCTCCAAGGTACTCTAAGTGCGTTTCAAGGTCAATATTTCGATGATCATAACTCAAAGCTCATGAGGGCTATCAATGAACTATTGAATTCTACAAGATGATGATTCCAAGGCATAAAATAACCTATCTCATTTTCAAGAGATCACATTCTATTTGGATTTGGCATAGCGATCTCACTTGATGCCAAAACTCGCAGTGTGCCTCAGTTAATAGGTGCACCGCAGCGTAACTTTGAAATTGCTGATCTTGGCATCGAATCATTAGCACGATTAGATCTAGATGGATGGATGAACCCTAGTGACACCCTTGTTCAATCCATGGAGACCATCCATCATCCATGGCCACCCTATATCGAGGAGTCTCCAAGGTCCTCTAAGTGTGTTTTGAGGTTGATCTTCTGAGGTTCGTAACTTAGAGATCTTTAGGGCTATTGATGAACCATTAAATGCTATAGGACAATGATATCGAGGCCTAAAATAACCTATCTCATTTTTGAGAGATCACATTCTCTTTAGATTTGGTACAATGATCTCGCTCGATGCCAAAACTCACGGTGTGCCACAATTCATAGGTGAAACATAGTGTAACTTTGAAACCGCTAATCTTGGCATCGAATTGTTAGTGTCATTAGCTCCAAATGGGTGGGTGAACCCTAGTGACACCCTTTTTCCATCTATGGAGACCATTCATTGTCCACGTTCACCTTGTACCGAGGAGTCTCCAAGTTGCTCTAAGTGCGTTTCGAGGTCAATCTTCTGAGGGTCGTAACTTAGAGATCATGAGGGCTATCAATGAACCATTGAATGCTATAGGACGATGATGTTAAGGCCTAAAATAACCTATCTCATTTTCAAGAGATCACATTCCATTTGGATTTGGTACAGTGATCTCACTCAATGCTAAAACTCGTAGTGTGCCTCAATTCATAGGTGCACCACAGTGTAACTTTGGAACCACTAATCTTGGCATCGAATCATTAGGGCCATTAGCTCTAGATAGGCAAGTGAAACCTAGTGACACCCTTGTTCTGGCTATGGAGACCATTCATCATTTGTGGCGACTTTATACTGAGGAGACTCCAAGGTGCTGTAAATGCATTTTGAGGTCAATCTTCTGAGGGTTGTAACTTGGAGCTCATGAGGGCTATTGATGAACCATCAAATGCTACAAGAAAATGAGCAATAACTTTTTATTGTAAAGTGAAAATGAGTGCAAAGAGTCAATTAAAAGTTTGAGCATGACCATACAAGGTTGGAAACATCTATATAAGGTGTGAAATGATAACATGCTTTAATGAAGCCAATTTTGTTAAGTGGATCAGTATGGGTAATCTAATCAATGTGAGAAATGTATTGATGTTATTCATATGGATATGGTATTGGGGAACTAAGTTAAAAAGGTTTTATCCAATCAAGTCTCTCAAGTTGGGATATTTTGAGGTTATGTTGAAATTGAAAAGTTGTAGTATGAGGATAGTAACAAAGTGAAGTGCTAGTTATCAAAGATTATGAGTCTAGGAATGAGTTCGTGGTTGGGAATAGAATCCATGGTTGAGGAGTGGAGTCCTTAAGTGTGTTGAGATTAGATTTGAATCCAAGAGTTATTTTTAAGCTTGAAGGTGGAGTTTAAAATCAGATTTGGGGTTGTGTGAACCTTGTGTAGGAGTTTAACAAGTGTGTTTATGTCATGATAGAACTTCAAATTAAACATTGCATCCAAATTTGATAATAAAGGTTGTTAAAATGTTCTTCAAAAATTATTGCATTTGAATTGAATATAACAAAAATAATCAAAATTAATGATATTCCATAAACATGAACAATACACATGATCCAAGATAAATTGAACAATACTAGATACTAAATTAATATGTATATCATTGTGCACATAAATGAAAAATATATATATCAAAATATGTGTACCCATAGAAAAATTACACAAATATATATCAAAGATCATGTATCCATAGACAAAGTACACAAATATATATCAAAATACATAGATCCATATACAAAATGTGGTTGATCATGCCATCAAAATGTGTATAATATCAATGTTTCTATAAACAATGTGGCATTTGCCATCTCAAAATGTCTCATGATGCACCCTATGACAACTATACTATCCTAGGGTGCTAGTGGATGATCAAAATGCAGCCTCTTTGCTACACTAGGTGGATCAGATGCCTCCTACATAAACAAAAAAGGAAAACCCAAATTTAGACTACTAAATTTATATGATTCTTTGTATCTAACATTGAATTACTCAAATGCACAATGAATTTTTTTTAATGAAGATTTATACTATTAAAATTTCATAATAAATACCTCTCTCGTGAACCTCCTATGCCAGTCAAGAGTCCTCTCGTATGCCCTCAGCAATGCTTGTACCTCATTGATTTTGGGCTATGTATGTTCAAAAATGTTTGTCAGATGAATCTAAAACTTAAACTATAACATTCTAATTCATAGCATACTAAATTTATAACATATTTAATCATGAATTCAAACTACAACTTACTAGTGTAGGCTCCTCCTTAGGATATAGTGGTTACATCATCAAATCTACAAAACTCTCTCGTCAAACCTCATGTGCACTAGAAGTCTCCTATGAGATACAAAATATTAGTTGTTAATATCACGGAAATTAGTTTTGAATTTATTTATGAAGATACAAAAAATAAAAAATAAATGATACTTATACATACAATGGAGCTCTCGGTGCGAATGGAAATGCTTGAGCATCTATGACACAAAATCTGTATGGGCTCATCACTAGGAGCCATGCCCTATATACAATAAAGAATGTAATTAAATTTCATTATCACAAACATTTTACAAGAATGCATCGATATTTCATCAAATAGAAAGCACCTAATTACCTTTCCTTTGTTAATGGGTGCTGGCTCATCCCCTGCATTTTGTCCCCCAGGGACAAGTGGTACCTACAAGATAAAAGAAAGATTAGCCACCATATATGCTATAATATCAAATAGAAAAAATAATGAGAACACAACATAATGTACCATAGATGTCTCAAGGCCAAATAAAATGGCCAAGAGTGTGGCATCATCAACTTGTCTGAGCTCCTCCTCGGTCATCAACTAAACATGAATGAAGATCACATACATGTATAAGTCAGTATGGCTTAAAAATTAAAATTACTCTATTATAAAAATTAAATTTAAATTGCATATGTCATAACAAAAAAATGTATACACATATCGACACAAAAGGAGTCCATACCTCTACATTCCCCTCCTCTCTCGCATTAGGGTCTATAGCCTCTGCACATGTGTCTAGTGTATCCTCATCTAATACAAAATGATACTCAAGAAGATCACCTATGGGACCTAGGAAAATATTCGTGCATGTAATGCAAGTGTGAGGCACAAAAATGTGTGATGAGCTAGTTGATGATGAACTAGCACTAGCATCATCAACATGGGGAGGCAGTATTGACCTAGTCTAAGATATCAATAGGCTACTCAGTCTATGAATGGCTCTAATGGTTTGAAAGCTAGCCTCTACCATAATATCAGGATGCTACACTTGAGGAGGGGGGAGATATCATTAGAGGGGATAAAAGTGCCAGCTTTCTTCCACTAGGAAGAGGGTCTATCCTAAGGAGCTCCTAGTCCTACACCCATGTTGGGCTTCATGCTCCAATATTTCACTTTGAGTTTCAACAAAAATTCTACTTATAATTTTCTAAGGAAATAAAAAGGCACCTCTAAATTTCTATTTGGAGGGATATAAAAAACCATCCACCAATGATCCCAAAATTTTGAATTTATGGTGTCATTTGTGCACAATTTAATCAATAGTTTGAGTTTTTTGTGGTCAAATAGTATCAGTTTTTGGGTTCGCAAAAAGGCTAGCCAAATCATCTTTGGTTATATTGAGGGTTGCAACCTCATCATATTCCAAGCCATCATCAAACATCTCATGCATTTTATCATGCCAACGAAGAGCAACATTTTGTTGGTTAGTAAGGGTTTCAATGTTATCCACTAAGGTATTTAACGTGGATAACATAGGAGCCAATGCAAGTTCATTATTATATGTTCTTTTCAAAGCCCTCAATTGGGTGAGATTTTCAGTTATCAAATCCTCAATTCAAGGAGAGTTTTGAGGGGGTAAAGGATTAGTTGGTGGATGGTTTTTTGGGGGCACATGATCATTTGGTGGGGGGTTACTAGGAATAGTATTCCTTGCCTCATGGTCATCAATTTAATTAGCTATTCCTATTAATTTGCAAAAATTAATATATATTAAAAAACCTAAATTTTAAAAATTTCTATCAAAAAAACCCTAAATTCTAACAAATTTGACTAAAACTAACAAATTTATGATAAAATTTAGTAAATTTATATTAAAATTGATTATTTTTTAAAAAAACCTACCTTATATCGAATGCATGATATAAAACCTAATATTCGAGTGTTGAGCATGTAATAACACTATGAAAACAACCCATGTGTTGTCTGTTTTTTTATTAACACTGTCAAATATCAGGTATCCAATATAATATCAGATATCTATGGCTATTAAAAAAAAGGAGAGACAACCTGTAGGTTATTTACGAAACAAGACTGTGAAAACAACCTGTAGGTTGTGATTTGTTTTGTTTTTTATAACATCGTCCAATATAATATTGGGTATCTGATATCAAATCAAATAACTGATAAGGGTTGGGCCTTACTTTCTAGGTTTGGTACCTAGATAGGTGAAAAAAAGTCAAAGCAAATTTTGAAATGCTTTTAAACATTTTCAAACTCTATTTTTTTCACATTGCCACTTTTTGGCACACCATGATCTTGCATATACCCTTCCTCAATGTTGCCATTTAGTGTACCACCAATCTGTTGCACCAAGGAGATTCTCAATTACTTCTTTTCAAAATATTATGAGTTGTTGGTGAAGATATAATGATTTTTTATGATGATAATTAACCACATTGTCCAAACAATGTTTTTTTGTTTTGGATTTGAACTAGAATATCATAAATAAATAATCTTTGTAGATCTATCCATTTCATATTTGCAACACTCAATGTGAAGAAGAGGGTAGGAATTTCAAGTTGGTTGATCATATTCAACAATTTAGTGTGATGCTTATTCTAGTATAGCCTTGTGCCTCTCATTGTGGAACCAAAGTGCATGAGTTCTTCAACTAGTTATGTGTTTGGGAGCTTTTTTAAGTGCATGCAAAGGTTTTCAACCATTGTTGGTATGTTCTTGTCAACATTTTTTATAACAAATATCATCACAATTCTATGACTAGAATGGAAAATCATCATATTATAAACAAAATAATGAAGCCTACAATGTCTCATAGATATATGATCATAATATCTAATCAAGTGTAGAACATACTCATGTACATATGTACCTCTCGCATCTGTGCTTCAATTGGTAGTACAATTCTATTAGGAAATAAAGTTGGGAATATTATGTCAAACAATCCTTCTATGTTATACTCATTTATAGGGGATGGATCTGTTGGAGGCCAATCCAAAATGTCCTCTTTGAAATTATTGATGTCTAATACCCATTTCATGATGTCTAATTCATGTTGTCTACATGAAATTTTAGTCACCATTGAAGATGTTTGTGTAGGAATTATATCATAGCTATCTTTGTCACCATGAATTTAGGATGAAACTAGATATGTGTCTTCCTTAGTGTCCACAATGTGTAACATAATTGAAATATTGACCATTGCCTTAGGAAGTTGGGCCAAGTTTTCCATACTAAAAACAATGTCATGGTAATACAAATCATACAAGTAATTTTTTATTGTAATGCATCTTTAGCATGAATTATTTTCAAATAAAAATAAAAATAGATTTCTCCTATACTCATTGTCTATACAATTAATATGTATAGATCTTTGATTCATCGTGAGAACACATTTACTATAGTTTGTATATCTTGTGGAAACTTATTATATGTTCACTATGTTTTTCCTTTCCCCAAATACATAGGATACTTGTAACATTGGATCCACCCAAGGAATAAGCATTTCTTCTACCTGCAACAATCTTTTGAGTATGCTTGGTTGTTCTCCAAGATCCATATTATTGAGTGCTTAAAACCTATATATACCCTTTTCATTGCTACATCTTTTAAAGATTATAGTATGGCTAATTTTAGGCAAGAGTCTACAACACAATGGTAAACTGTGAGCCTCTTATCAAAGAGATCTTGGGTTTCAATCTACTCATGCTTATTAAAATAATAATTAATAATAATATGTCATAATTAATCTTGGCTTTGGCCTCTTACCGATCAAAAAGAATAAAAATAAAAATAAAATAAAATAAAATAGTATGGCTTGTTTGGTGGAGGTACATGCCTAGGTAACATTCCCTACATATAGACATGTTTTCTCATGGGGAAGTACATCTAATAATTGGTGTCATCAATTTTCTGTTAGTCTTTAATGTTGTACGCAATTCCAAATAGTCATTTCTTTCTTGCTTCTCATCTTGGCTTTTGTGTGGCTCTCTTTAGTGTATATGCCTAATTTCCTTTACTCTCTCTCTCTCTCTACAATGCATATAGGGATCATGGTTGGAATCAAAATTTCATGATTGTTGGGCTCATGGCATTCAAGAGTTGTACCTTTTTCTAGTTTTGCATGCATTTAGTTTTGTTCCACTCTTTTTTTCTTTCTACAAGCTATTATTGCATCCTTATGTCGAGCATAATAGGCTCGATTCCTTTCCCAAGATTTTTTGCATCAATATCTTGATAATTTAATTATTTATGTTGGTTTGAAACATTTATATCTCCTATCTATCAATGCATCAAACAATGGTTGCTAGTATACTATCCTGGCCATAAGGAGCTTCTTTTCACATTGATTGAATGGTGTCTAAATAATTATATATTTTCAATGTACTCATTAATAATTATTGGTATTATGTATTCATAATTAAAATATGAATAACTTTATACGCTTTATAATTATGTTATTTCCTATTAAAAAAATTAATGTTTGCAAGCCATCTTTATTCATAATGGTTGGACTTGGACAGGGTAACTTGCAGTTTTGTTATTTTAAGTTAGCTTAGGAATATTATATGTACTAAAAGGTTGATTGTAATATTTTTTTAAGATTCCATGAATTGTTTAGTAAACAATGCATACATAGTACATTAACACACTTTTACATGCTTGATAACATTTTACTCATGCTGAAACATGCCTTCATATTATTTCATTATATTACACTTTTATTGTGGACATTATTTCATCTAGATGTCTAGCTCATTAAAAAACCATAGATTTGTACATTTGTCTACATATTATAAGAAGTATATGATTTAGTAATGCATAGGTGTACATCGATGCCCACTATCATGATTCATTTTTAACATTACACATGCTTGATCCATATGATGTTTGAACAATTCACTATTGCTACCACATATTTAGGTTCAGTTGTTGACTGAGAAATGTTGGTCTTCTTGCTTTTCCATGAAATGATTGGGTAAAGTTACAAAGTTGTGTCACCTTTTAGGCTGACTTATCAAAACGATTGAATTTGAGTATTTCTATCTAAAAAATAATTTTGCTGAAAATATGAGCTTGATAAATTTATTCTAGCTAAGTTACATATGGTCTCACATTTTTCTAATTGGAGATTTCTATAAAATGGATGTTGTATACTAGTTAGTATCTAATTACTAAAAAAATACAATTATTTTAGAAAAATGATGTTTCAATAACTCTTACTATTTATTATGATTTTTATTTTTTTAATAACATATAAACACCATTTTGTAGATCTCAAACTCAATAATATTATCATATTGATTTCATAGTGTTTTAATTATATATAGTATATTATAATTAAAAAATTCTACAAATATGTATTTTAACACTCGAGAAGATGTCAATATTGAGAGAGAAAATACTAAATCATATTTTAAAAATATAAAAATTATATGATGTTTTAGAGGAGAGATTCCTCGTCTAGAATCTATAATTTTTCTTTTGGTTGAAATAGATTTATTTTGAAAAATGTGGTGGGAGGTGAAAATTATTGATTTGAATAAGTTGAAATTTGAATCGTTATAAAAGAGAAAATATAGGTCTAAAGCCAATTTTTATTTTTGATTGTTCTTACGACATATGTTACGTATAACATAATTTTGAGATCAAAGGGAAATAAGTTTATTTCCATGTAGTTTTGTGGTGGGAACTAGACCCCCAATTTCTAGTATTTTTCAACAACTAAAAATTATCTTTAAAAATGGGAAATATATAACTTATTATTCAAAATAATTATTAAAAATTCTAATCCTAAACTTCATCTGTTTTTACACATTTCATTAGTTTACTTCATTTTCAAATTCTAAATAATAATACTAGTTTTATGTCATTGAAGGTGAACAACTATACTTTTGTTAGCATTCTCCTTTGTAAAAGGGTCACACAGGTTTGTGCTTTTACCCAATATCTTTCCCAAAAGAAAGCTCCTCTACTTGTTCTTTTTCTATCATAAATCTTTCTTGTCCAATCTAAATTAGTTGAACACTTTTAGCTCAAATTTATCATTTTTCTTATAGTATAATCCATAGTCTTCTATTCCTTTCAAATTTCTCAATATTCTTTTCACTATTGTGATATGATTTTCCTTAGGATTTGTAGAGAATCTTACAAAAATTCCAGTTGCTAATGCAATATTAGGTCTTCTATGCACAACATATTGTAGTTTACCGATCATTGATCTATACAATGACTAGTTCACATTAGTATAATCATTAGATATCTTATGTCCTATAACCACAGGTGTACTAATTGGTCTTGAAACTTCCATTCTAAAAGTTTTCAATATTTTCTTGATATATTTTGATTCAGTAACGTAGATTTCTTATTTTATTTGATATACTTGTAAAGCGACAAAGAATTTTATCTCACCAAACATAGAAATTTCAAATTCTTTCTTCATCTCTTCTGCAAATTATTTGTATAATGCTTTCTTTCCTCCAAATATAATATTATCAACAAATATTTTAGATAACCATACCTCATTGTTTCTACCAGTCTTCAAGTATAGGTTTCTATTGTCATTTGTTCTACAAAATCCAATCTTCACCAAATATTGTGTAGTATTTCATACCATGCTCTAGGGGCTTGTTTCAAACCGTATGAATATTTATGTAGCTTACATACCATATTCATCTTATTAGGGTCAAAATGACCTTCTACCTATTTAATGTAAACTCCTTCTTCTAGTATTCCATTCTAAAATGCAAATTTGACGTCCATTTGGTATGCTTTTAATCCTTCGTAAGAAGAATAAGCAAGAATTGTTCTAACTCCTTCTAGTTTTGCAATTGAGCCAAATATTTCCCCATAACCAGTCCCTTCTTCTTGCATATTCCATTTGCATAACAATCTAGCCTTGTTCCTTGTAACTTCACCTTTTTCATTTAGCTTATTCCTAAAAACCCACTGTTCCAATTACATTTTTGTCTTTAGGTCTAGGTTCTAGTATCCAAGTTTTTTTCTTCTTTATTTTCTCAATTTCTTCATTCATTGCTTGAATCCAATCATAATTTTCTAAAGCATATTTTACTGATTTGGGCTCAAACTCATGAAGTAAACATGTTTCACTTTTGATTCTTTTCCTTGTCATAACACTAGATTCTTTATCTATAATGATTTTATTAGGTGCATGATGTCTTCTCACATATTTCTCCAGTACTAGTTCTTTTCTTCTTTCTTATTTTGTAGATTCATCTTGAAAAATGATTTCAAGTTCATTTTGTCTCTCTTGTTCAAGCTCTTGTTTAGGTTCTTCTTGCTTGACATTATCTTCCTAATGTTTAACATCATCTGTCAATGACTCAACACTATTTTGTTGTTGCTCAGATCCTTTAATATGTTCTCAACAATTTTCTATTATAGCTCAACATTCACACTTTGTTGCCGATTTGTGGCTTTTTTCTCTTGTTCAAGTAGGATGTAGGGAACACCTTCATTCACATTTATGGATGTGCTATAGTCTTTAGGTTTCATTTTATATCTGACATCATTATTTTCTACAAATTCATCAACTTTCACATGTGCACTTTCCACAAGTTTGTTAGTGTTAGAGTTCAAACATGTATAAACTTTTCTCTTAGTGGAATATCCTAGGAATATACCTTCATCACTTTTAGCATCAATTTTTCCATTTTTGTTATACTTTAGTATATAACATTTGCTTCCAAATTTTTAAAAATACTTTACATTGGTTGCATATCCATACCACAACTCAAAGGATGTAACATCTGTACCTTTCTTGACTTGCACTCTATTCAAAATATAAGCTATTGTACTTACAACTTCTCTCCAATATTTATGTGCCACATTCTTGTCCATCATCAATGTCCTAGGATAGTCCATGATTGATCTATATCTTATTTCAGCCATTCCATTCTGAGGAGGAGCCTTGGTACTGACATCTGCCTTTTGATTCTTGTATCATTGTAGATTATATTGAATTCATTAGAGATGAATTCTCCACCTCTATCAGATCTCAAGCACTTCATAATCTTTCCTATTTCCTTTTCAACTATGGCCAAATACCAATTAAATTAAGATAAAAGCATTATATTTCTCTTTAAGAAATATTATAGTCATCACCCTAGAATAGTCATCAATAAATAGAATAAAATATTTTTATCTACAATATCTTTGAGCCAATTCCAAAATATCATTAGATGTGTATGCCTTACTTTTGAAACTAGACCTTGTCATTTTTCCCAATTGACATTGTTTACACATAGCATTATCAGATCTTTTCAATTTTATCAAATGTCTTACTCTTTTCATTTTACTAATACTTACCAAATTGTCAAAATTCACATGACATAACCTCTTATACCATAGCCATATATCCTCATATTGTGCAAACAAATAGGTCTCATGAAATAAATCTAGATAGAACAAGTTGCCTCTTGTTTGATCCATCAACTTCAAATATATTGGCCTTGCTATGATGGAATTCAACTTTGTACCTTGACTTATTCAACTATGAAACAATCAACAACTTATAGTTAAGTTCTTCAACCCAATAAGTATTGTCACACCTAATTTTATAAGTCAATTGTATTGATCATTTACCTTTTACAAGACATGGTACATCATTACAAAGCTTAACACAACTACCCTTGTATGGTTCCATGGTTTCAAATTTACTTTTATCACCAATCATGTGATTTGAACCACTATCAATTATCCTACTAGCACCTTTATTTAGATATGAGACTAATGCAGTTTTTTCATCTTTCGTAGCAACATAAAAAGCTTTTTCATCATTACTTTCATATTCATTATCAGTTTCTTCTTCAACAAAGTACCAACATTTCTTACCTTTGTCTTTGTAGTCCTTGTTTCTCCTGTTGTCTCTATCATCTCTTCTTCCTTTGTACTTATTTTTCTGTCTTTTTCTTCCTTGTCTTCTCTATTAGAACATGTTGTAGCAATATGACCAACTTTTTTACATGAAAAATAGATTATAGGAAGTTTACCTTTGTATTTTCATTTGCCTCTTGGACGTCTTCTAGCCATTATTGCTTCAATCTCATTGAGTTCATCATCAAAGGTATCACTACCACTTTTTACATATTTTACTTTTCCTTTCTTACTAAGAACCAATAGTGATTTGAAAGAAAATTCAATAGTGGTAGGAGTGAAATTATCAAAATTTGACATTTTAAAAGCATTAAGTATACCAATCACACCTTCTAAAGTTAGGTCATTACCTGGAGTACATCTTAGTTCTTACATTATAAAAACCCTAATACCATAGATGGGAAGTAGAGTTATCAATACCCTTTTGATCAAAGTCTCATAGTCAATCTTTCCATTTGCTCTGCTTATAACATTTACAACCTCTTTGATTCTCCCGCAATACTGGACTATATTTTCACCTTCCATCATTCTCATTTCATCAAACTTACATCTCAAGCTCTCTAATTTTTCCCTTAGGACATTTTTGTCTCCTCCAAAGATGGTCTATAGTGTATCTAACACTTCCTTAGCATTCTTGCAATATTTTATGTCGTCAAACTTAGTATAGCTTAAACCTGATGCAATCTCCAACATTGCATGATTGTGTTCTTGCTTCTCTTTCAATCAATGAGTTGTTTGAGGAAGAACTGTAATTTCTACATATGCATTGTCTAGAAAATGTATTGTACCATCTCCAATTCCTACTAGATGTAGCCTCATCAAACTTTTCCATGTAGGGAAGTTCTCTTTGTTCAACCTTGGTACTTGCTTTTTGTACATCTTGATTTTTAACTTCAAGTATCTTTAAAATTTTATTCTAAAAGCAACTTAGCTCTGATACCATTTGTTAGAATGTTTAGAACAACTCGGGGGGGGGGGGGGTAAGGGATGATGAATTAGTTGTCCAAGGTTAGATGTACCAATTGAACAAACAAACACTTAAACTAATTCAAATCTACTCATTTAGTAGCTTGGTCTATACAAAAAATTATTAATAGCATCAACTAGTACCCCACTATCCTAACATATTTACAGAATGTGAAGCATAAACAATATAACATCACAAAATATTCACACAAGTATGACACTACAATTTAGTGTGGAAAAGTAATTTGGAAAAGAATGTCAGTAACATGTCACCAATATTTTCACTCTTATGAAGTGAAATTTGTTAGGAGCCGACCTTACTAAAGGTTACAAAACATAGTGTTAAATATGACCTTGTAAAATTATTTAATCATCCGGTCAGGAGTGGCCTTGTTAGAGGACTTTTAAACATTCCATTATAATGCCACCTTGATTAAAGGATTTATATCTAATTGTTAGGTTTACCTTGATTAAAGAATTTTAATATTGATACAATGCTTAGAAAGTAATGTCAGATTTGATCTAAATAAGTACAAGTCACTTTGCAAATACAAATCATAATTATGGTCATATCTTGATCCATTGATTGGCCTTCATGATGATCTCTATCTCTCATTTTCTTGGCAACCCTTTAAGCAATCACGTTTCACAACTCTATTCACCTTCTTGCCTTAGTTCACCAGTCAATAGCATCAACAACTACTCCAACCTTGCTATGTCTTCACATCCACTTGCACACCCACACATAGCCTTTGTGCCTCCTTAAATAGGTAATTTTGATCTTTTTTTGCTTAAACACTACTGCATATCTTAGGCTTATGATTAGATTCAACACATACAATGAATCTATCCACCTTCTTGTTCATCTCTCTTTTTTATACAACCTTCTCTTGGAATCCATTCCTCTGATCCCTTACTTAACCCTTTCCTTACATTAAATGATATAGGTCGTCTATTAATATCTTCAATATGTTTTACATATTCCAATAAATCAACTATGTCAGCTAGAAATCATGATCAATACTATGTTCTAATACTCAATCATTGCCAGGTTACTCGGTCACCATTAAAAATTTTGTTTGGCACATATACTGACACTCAGTCAACACTAACATCACTTAGCATAAACTTTAAGTTAATCTTCTTCTCTATTTCTTGGTCAAGCCTATGCATTTGGTCATTGTTTGATCATTTCTTCAAGGCTTCAGTACAAACTATCTTCCTTATAACATGATTAAATAATCATTTTATCTTGTAAAATTATAACTAATCATGTACCTATTGTAGCTCCTCAATCTTTCCACTAGGTGCTATTGTTATGTCCAACTTCTCAAATCCTCTTCATCAATCATCTAGATATGACACTCAAATTAGATAGAAAATTTTCTTACCAATAAGGTTTGACATGAATGACAATATAACAATTGTTCCAATTGTAGTTTCCAACAATGATCTTTCTTTACAATTTTTTAAGCTTGGTCTACAACCATACATGACACACT
This sequence comes from Cupressus sempervirens, assembly GCA_028749045.1. Taxonomy (NCBI): domain Eukaryota; kingdom Viridiplantae; phylum Streptophyta; class Pinopsida; order Cupressales; family Cupressaceae; genus Cupressus; species Cupressus sempervirens. Next base: position 375,332,709 of record CM053785.1, read on the forward strand.
ATTTAGTCAACTCAATTGATAAAACTTGTGTACTATCATACATACTCAAAGTCTATCAATAGATCTACGATGTTTGATATTGGCATGCCACATCCATTCCACTCAGCCTTAGTATTTTCCTCAATAGCATCTTTGCTTTGGTACCTCATTGTCTACTTCTCAAACATTGGATACCTCATGACTACATGTATGATTTTCTTTGTAATTTTCACTAGCTCATTCTCTAGCCATAACTATATATCATGAATTTAGCTAGAAAAAGATTTAATCCATTCCACTTTGAAATTTATTGGGAATTCTAAGGAAAGTGTTAACCCTTTATTCTCTTGAATCTTGAATTCATCCTTTAAAACTCCTTCCTTGCATAGTTTCTCATATGCGATCCATACCACACACTCTCCAACCTCACCAATTTTGCACAAATACCAACTCCATACATCATGTATCATTATAACCCTAGGTGGTATCAATGATAATACACCTATAGAATTATGTTTCTTACAAATATTTGGAACAACTCACTATTTGGATGGGGGATAAGTTTCACTCTTCACCAATTGAACATTACTAACCTCTTTTCCTTGATTCTTCATTGCAGATGTTGATTCAGATGTCATTTATGTGTTTAGGGTTGAATTTTTCTTTCCAAGTAACTCAACACTTTTATCAGTCAACACTTTATCACACTTCACCAATAAAATTTCTCAAAATCACCGTTGGAATCATTTCACAACTCAATGGAATTGTTTTAGCTTTTGAAATATGAGTGCAAGGTGTGTAAAATGAATTGATATATCTACTATATACCTTCATTCATTTGAATTAGGGAACTCATAAGTGTTTTGTACTTCATTAGGTGCAATGCATCTATCTCATCATCTCGATCAACTTTACCCTTTGTTAACTCAGTCTTCATTACACAACTCGATCAACACTATTTTCTTTTAACTCAGTCAACACATTAGCTTGGTATATATTGCAATGCTTGGTCAATACAACTATTATTACTTATGTTCAACATCAACAGTGTATTTTATTTCTCTTCTCAATTCTTTCCACAAATTTTTCCTAATGCATCTTATCCTATGCAAATATGAAATTTAACATATTTTATGTTAGGAACTAGTGTATGATGTGGAATTCAAATATATAGTTCCTTATATACCTTTCTTGATTAGTTTGAGGCAGTGTGATCACCTTCTCAATTAGACTAGGTGATCTTGGCTTCACCTATTCCACTACTTCTAGCTTCTACCTTCCTCCTCTAGGTTTAATTTTTTTTGGTTCTTTGTTTATTCTATATCAACTTTGTCTTTTCCTTTAATGTGTTTATTTCCCAATGCTTGTGCTTAAGTCTTGCAGTTCTTTCTATGATGTCCAATCTTGTGACAACTAAAACAAACTAGGCTTCCATTAAACCAACTCTTGTATTTTCCTTTGAAATGTGTCCTAGTAAAATTTTCAATAATATGACCATATTCTCCATAGTAATGATAACCATACCATATGTTGTAATCCCTATTGTAGAAGTTGCCTTTCTTTGGTGCATTTCCTTTCCTTTTGGGTGTCTAATTAGATTTTTCCTTTGATTGGTATTCTTGAGCTCTATGTCCATGCTTCTGAAAATTGTAGCAATGACCTTCAAATCTAGGTGCAATCAGTGTAATACTAGCCTTTGGTCTACATTCTTGTGCTTGATAGCCTTGTTTCTTGCAATTAAACAATTACCAGTAAGCTTAGGCTAAGGATTTTTCTTACCAATCTTTCTCCTATAGATGTTTTCTACATTTCCAAGTTTTCTACAATAATATTAGTAGGTGGGTTTGTTTCCCTTTGGCTTGACAGTTCTTTTTTCTCCACTCTTTGATGATTCACCTTCTTTAGTAGATGACTGATACTTGGTATACCCTAGACCAGATGTGTCATTAGGCCTTCTTTGTTTACTCATTAGTTCTTCAAAGTACTTCATCACTTCATTTGATTTGTTCATCCTCTCAATGAGTTCTTTTTTAGATCTAAGTTTATTCCTCAAATTAGAAATTTCCTCATCCTTCATATTTAGTTCTTGATTTCCAAGTATTAACTAATTCATCATATCTAGTTGATTGTTTGTAAAATTTTACAAATTAGATGTTCTTTTATCAAGTTTGGTAGCCACTTGTCTCTTGTCTTCTTTTGCCATGATTTTGTATTCCTCAACTTTCTTTTTCTCTTCAGTTACTTTACATTGCCTCATTGATTGGATTTCATGTTCTTCCTATAATCTTTTGACTTTGTCATTCATAATGTTAGTCTTCCCCAATAGGTCTTCTATAGCTACATCACTTTCACTAGAATTCTCATTGTCAAATAGTCCTTCAGTGTCTACTTCTTCATAGAGTGTATCATTTTTCTGAATAGCCAACTCTTTGCTTTTCTTTAAGGATTTTTTCAACTCCTCTCTTGCTACTTCAAGTTGTTGAAGTATGATCTGGATGTCAACCAATTGGTTCTCAATAATCTTTCCCAATTTGTAAGCCTCCATCTCCAAGATCTTAACTCTCAAGTTGTTAGTCTTCTTCTAAGAGAACAAAGCTCTAATACCAATTATTGGAAGTCTTAATGGGAAAGTGAGATACTGGGGGGGCAGGGGGGTGGGCGAGTGAGTGAGGATCACTAAAACTTTTACCCTTTAAAGAAAATAACAAATTAGTTGCATTCACTAGTAATCTATCTCACATCTAGATCATGAACCATATAATAATAAAATTGAAATGTTGAAATAGATCTAACTATGCATCACATCCATAAGCATAAACATAAACACATATCACAAAATATTTGGTTACCTAGAAACTCTCCAAGGTGAAGCTAAAACTGGGGTGAGGATGACACCCACAAATCTTCACTACTATAGTAACACAGTTTTCTTGTTAGGGCTAGAATTGTGATCACTTCTGATGATCTACCTTGTGAAAGGGTCTCCTCTATTAGGACATTGCAATACTATTAGGTGTACCTTAATTAAAGGATTTGAAATTTCCAATTAATTAAGCACTCTAGTAGGAGATTTATCTAGGCCTATTAGGACCACTCTATTAAGAGATTTATATTGATCCACTTTCTAGAATGTATTACTACTTGATCCTTCAGTTTACACTTAGAGTGGTGATTATGAATCTCCTCTTTCCAATCTTTGATGTAATCTCCCATCTAATATATCTCTTCTTTTCTCTTCATTGCTCCTCTCAATCACTACACCCTATTTCTTCAAAACTTCACTTGCAGCATCCAAAACACAATCCCTTCACATATAGCTTTCATCACACAAAATTTGGATCTTCCCTTAAATAGCCATCTATAGAGTTTTCTAGATTAAAATCAATGATCTAGATGCTTCCCTTTTGCCTCATTTTTTGATTGGCTAACTTTCTTTATAGGGATTAGTGATCCATGCCAAAATGCATAATCACCTTTATAACAAACTATGCAATCATTAAATATCATCTTCATGTTGACCAAAATGGTTTATGTCATATTTTGTGCCATTCCAAATATTCTTTTTTCAAATAATGTCACTTTTAAACATATGGTTCTTGATGCTTGGTCATAATTGTTCTACCTACTGATGCTTTCCCTCTACTAGTTCGACTTGTTCTATATGACTCAAAACATACTAACTCTACTTTAATTGGCTTCCATAAGGATACTCAATAACCATAGACTTGTTTGGCTCCTATAGAGCTCGACATATACACAATTATTTACAAGTCTAATTAATAAATAACTTGACCTATATTAAGTTGCTCAATTACAGTGATGACCGAAAAACTATGCTTTCTAAATGACTAAGTGTTTGAGACTAATAGACAACAAAACTAAAGAGATCAATAATTTCATATGGTAGAATGGTCTTTTGCTCAAGAGAATAATCCCAATACTATAGAAATGTATAATGGCACTCACCTAGATGTAATTGAACCATTGACTCTACTTTTTCCTTTGGTTGTCCATCTAATTTATGATTTCCTTTTGGGCATTATTCTTTTGTGTTTCCTTATCTTACCTATGTATTTTGATTTTAGTGTAGAAACCTTAGATTACCTTAGAACCTATGTGGATCATAGTCTTATCTCCTAGATTAGGAGAGTGAACCATTAATGGCTCTATGTGGTTGGGTGGTAAAATACTTTTGAGGTTTACTTCAAGTTTTCATGGTAGGATTTATGGATCCTTTTTGAACAACTGTTGAAGATTGATTCTTGAAGTTTATTTTTTTTACTTCCTTGGAAGAAATCTTTGTAATTTTGTAATGTAAACTCTTGAAGAAGGTTCATTTGTATTTGTATCATGAATTTAAAAACTATGTAAAAGGGTAAAAGGAATATTTTTGAGAAACAAAGGGAATTATGTAGATATGGTATTATTTCATAAGATGCATGAAATAATTATTTTATGGTATTGTACTCTTCTTTATATTTAACAATGATAACAATTTTTTGTCTGCAACTTTAGTAATCTTCATAGAATGACATACATGTTGACATTAATGACAAACTCTATCATGAATGCAAAACATAAGCACTCAATTACATCTCCAATAATGCTAACATACTCCCCTATAGGAATACCATTAGCATTCATGCTAAAATTCTTCCCCTTTCATTCTGATAACAATTGATACAAAATAAAGTCCACCAAGATAACTAAGAGGGGTGGGTATGGAGGGGAGAGAGTGGGTGAATCATTTATGTATTTAAAACAACTTCAACATCTTTTTTCATTTTGAAACACATAAGAAATAGATGAAATAACCATAGAAAGATAACCATGTACAATAACACCAAATATGTTAAGTAGGGAAACCCTTGATTAAAGTGAAAACCCAAGGGAATTATGTCCACAAGATGATGTATTAATATAAAATTTCATTGTAAAAGGATGGACAATGTTAGGATCCAATGAAATACAATTAGTATATATAGTGCTTGTTAGGAAAATTTGAATCCTTATTAGAAGATTCAAACTCTACTAGGAGTTGTGTCAACCCTATTAAGATTTAAAAGGAGGATAATTGAACCCATTGTTCAAATAGTCTTAGAATCTCTTCACTATACAATCTTTAGGACAATCTATCCAAGCTCCGAACTAAGTAAACAACAACTTTTTTTGCCAACATAGTTCATTTGAATCTCACAATACATCCTCAACATCAATATCTTTGATGTCCTTAGCCAAATTTGCATTAAACTTCACATACCTTAACATGTGATCTCACTAATGATTATAACCAAGGAAATAATATTTCCTTTATACCAAGTCCTAACACAAGTATTGATTTGAGATTGAGGCTTTCTCAAATTATAATGAATAATATAGGATATCATTAAGATATTATAATACATCTATATTACAATTAACATTTCCATAATGATTTTATCAATAGTTAGCTCACATGAAACATATTGAACAAGCTTCATAAGTCAATTCAAACTACATATCTAATTTGTCCATCTAAAACATAGCATCTTGAACATGTCTCTAACCATCCTATAAGCTCTCTTAACCAAATTCCATCTTTGCTAAAAGATACAACTCATTTTTACTAATACTCACTTTCCAGAAAGTTTCTTTGAAAGATGCCTCTAGAAAACATCACATAACTCGGTCATGTCTTTGTATATATTTATGCACTCATAACTAAAGAATCTATACACATCACTTAATATATTCACAACTGCACATAATCCAACTCATTGATCATTGACCACATCGAATGATTCTTCCTCTATAACTCTGGTTATCTTTATAAAATGACATACATGTTGACATCAATGACAAAATCTATCAGGAATGCAACACATAAGTACTCAATCATGTCTCCAACATGCTAACATACTCCCCCACAAGACTATCAATGGCATTCATGCTAACAATCTCCCCTTTGACATTGATGTAACATAGACGAAAACCATCTAAGTGCCATGAATACCAAATATATTTCTCCCGTATTTGACTTTACTCTCTCAGACATGTTGTAAAGAGTTTTCATGTTTTACTCACAACCATATATTATATCAAATAACCAATATGCACGAAGAAGGTTTTAATCTCCCAAATACATAAGCAGCAATACTCTAGTTGTTAACTTTCTATGCAGCTCCTAGTCCCTCACTCTTACTCTATTTTCTTTCATTTACCCCTCCTATTTTATTGAGTATTCCTCTTCTCATGTATCTCCTCATGATAGAAAATAATTCCATAGGCATTATCTTTGCTTTTGGAACAAAGCCTAAAATTTTGATTTTGAATCTATCACTTATTCAGCCAATCCATTGTATGCATACCTTCTATCAACAAGGTGTCTTGTCTATACTTCCACATTTTGCAGACATGATATCTAGGGTAGAGGCATTACATCTAGTGAAACTTCACATAAACTATAATAAGTGTTTCTAGACTAGTTTCTATTGGAATATTTAATTGTGGAAAGAGTAATTATGAGAGGGGGGGGGGGTGGTGGGTGAATCAGAAGTATCATACTTTAGCCAATAAAATTTTTAGGTGAAAGTGAATTGCATGCATGTAAATACATCAAGTAAACATGAAACTAATACACATGCATCAACAACACATAACACTAGAGTTTGGTAACCCAGAAACCCTCCAGGAATAAGAAGGTAAAACTGGGGTGGGGATGATACCCACAAAAATTACTACAGCAATATTGTTCAACCACTTCTGATGGTCTACCCTGTTAAAGAATTTACACTATATTAATAGTGACCTGGTTAGAGGATTTACAAACACTTAACATGAAGTGTCACCCTGTTAAAATATTTAATCACCTAATTAAAAGATCTATGAAGTAGCTGTTAAGCTAACCTATCACCATAGGATTTTCATTCTAATACAATTTCTAGAGAGTATTAGGTACAATGAACTTGATAGATTACAATCCTTGATTGTTGAATAGAGGCACCTATTCCGCTTTCTCTGATCTTGATCCTTTGTGATCAGATAACCCTCGCTTTTGAAAATAGATTTTCCTTACATACCCTTGTCCATTCACTCATATATTTACAATGAAATTTTGTCTTCCTTATAAAGACATTTGAGGATTTAGGGTTAGGTATGGATCTACGATCCATATTCAATCTTTATTTTCCACTTATTATTTGCACTTCTTCTATTGGTTGCATGCCTTCATCATTTTTCTTATTGGCTGCATGTAGATTGCATAAGAAAAATAAAAGATTCGATCTCATTATTAAATCCTTCGAGATTTACCTTATGTCGGCTGCAAAAATTGTTTGCATCATAGTTTGTGCAATTGCAAACTCTTATGTTGATATTTAGAGTTACTTGGCTCTTGAAGTATTGCTAATACTCGGCACATGATGTTTCCTGGATAGCTCGACACTTAAACAAAACTGTATCACTCAGTACCTTATGTTGCTCGATACTTGTTAACACTCGACACATTATGTTGCTCGACACTTGTTAACACTCGGCACCTTATGTTGCTCGGCACTTGTTAACACTTGGCATCTGATCTTCACTTGGCATCTGAAAACTACTTGGCACCTGAAGTCTTTCCTAACTCGGCATTTGTTGTGGCTCGGCATGCATGGTGTACTCGGCACCAATATAGAGTGGGTAAGTCTATTGGCACTCAAGTGTCAAAAACCATTATGGGGTTAGCAATCTCCCCCTTTGACATTAGTGACAAAAACACTTAACTAATCTGTTTGGTATATACAGAGTTTAAAGAAAACTTGATCAAAATTTGTAGCTTACAATATATATACCTCAAAAATTTTGTAACTCCCCCTAAGCTCAAAAATTTTGTAACTCCCCCTGAGTTGATTGTGCCTTGTCTATATATCATGCTCCTCCTCTTATCTTTTCTCCCCCTTTTTGACACTTATGTCAAAGAATGTTTAAGGGTTAATACCATATTTAGCCAAAAATGTGTTGTTTACCTCCATAATCATTCTGAGAGCTGCATCCCAATTGTTCAAAGCAATTTCCAATGACTTATGTTGGATGGCAGTCTCGACAGCAAGATGAATAAGTCCATCTAATGTAGAAAGATTTGGGTCTTTCTTGAGAATAGTTTTAGCATATACTTGCTCTTTATGGAGTATCTCTAAATGTGGGGTAATGGAGGATTGGAGCTGTATTAATTTGGCCTTGATATTAGCCTCATCTATTGTTAATACAGCTATTTCTTTGTGAGTGTGAAGTGATTGAGAAAAATGCTTCTCACTTTGAGCTGGATCTTTAGGTAGTTGTATGCTTGAAATGTTTAAATTTCTTTCCAAGCTCAGTATCTTTTGGCTTGTTTCTTGTGTGAAGTATGAAAAATCACACAACTTTTTGTATAATGAGAATATATTCTCAAGTACCTTTTTCACTTTGTCAATAAGCTTTTCCAATTCAACTTGTGAAAGTGCAATTTGACTTGATATTTTCTCATTCACTTTCCCCTGAAATTTTTTTTCTGACCATTCCATAAGTTTTGCATTTGTTTCTAGGTCTTCATTTGTCACCTGGTCAACAATATCTGTTAATTGCTCTGTGATATGCTTTGACTCATTTGGTGATTGCACACTGAAGGCTTCCATAAAGATGTCCTTAATCTCATATAGTGTTTTCTTTTTTTTATACTCCTTCCTGAGTATCTCCTATCTTTTCCTCCTATTCAGTGCATCCTGCACCTCATTGATTTGATCAATGGTTATTGATTTTGAGTCATAGCTTGGTATGACTATCTCCTCATCTAATTCAGGGTCTCCATAGTGAAGTACCCTTGCAACTCTGGTAGTACTAGATGCTGGTACAAATATTTGCAATGGCTGGTGTGAAGGAGTTCCCGAGGTAGGAAAATCTATTAATGTTTATATTGTCTCCTGTTCTTTAGGGGTTTTCACTATTTCCTCCTCCTTCTATCTACCATGATCAATTATTTTAATCTTGGGAAGTGCACCTTGTGTTTGTACTGTAGGATCAGATGTTATAGTTTGTCCTATTTGTTATGTTCCTTTTTCTACAGCTGCACTTGGCTTCTGTATTGCAGCATCAACTATGCTTGTTGGCATCTGAAATTGACTACTAGTAGTTGTAGAGATAATAGAAGGTGGTTCTTGTGGATTCATCTTATCTTTGACTGTACTTTCTACTAGTTTTTGCAATTCATCCATACTGACCAATACTGGATCTAGACATAATATTGCTTGTTGTGTAGATTGGTCAAGAATTCTTTTAAGATCTTCTGCAGTTAATGGATTGATATTCTGACCAGAAGTATCTGAAACATCAGTAATAGTTATAGTGTCTACAGGTGAGATGAATGCTTGAGGAGGGCTAGGGGGTGGCAATTAGGTGTCTTGCACACTTTGATCTGGTTGCTGCTCTTGCTCAGCTGTTCCCATTATATCCTGTTTTTGTGTCTCTTCCTCCTCTCCATCTTTCTTTTCTTCTTCCTTCTTCTCTTCTTCTCTTTTATTTTGTTCTTCTTCTTTCCTTTCTTCTTCTCTTTTTTTTTCTTCATCTTCTTTCCTTTTTCTCCTCTCTTCTATTGGTACAGAAGCTTCTTCCTTGTATTCTTCTTCAAGAAAATCTTCAATCTTTTTGTACAAGTTTTTCCATGATTTCATTGTTCTTTGAACAATATCTTCCATCCTGTTTTGGAGTATGAAGAATGCCCTGTATTTAGGTGTAAACCTATTATTGTGCCTTTTGACTTCATTTTTTACTTGTTCCTTAGTCAAATCCAGCAATACACTTGCTAGAGTTGATTCCCTCATCTCCTTTTCCATTTTCAAACAGAAATGCCATCTATCTTCTACAATTTTTGACAGTTCTTTTGGCAATTGTCCATCTAGTTCAAGTGGAGTGTACTTGAACTGTGGCATCATTCCATAAACTATTTCTTCTATCTTATTTTGTTCTTCGTTATTAAATTTACTGAAATCAACTTTATTTAAATTACTTAAGTCACCATTTCCAATCTTTTTACATAAGGTATCAACTGAAGAATGGCTTACCTTTTCATATTGGTCTTCTTCATCAGTGTCAGGTTGAGCCACATATCTTCTTCTTTTCCTTGGCTCTTCCTATGTTTCCTTGATTTTTTTCTTCTTCGTAACTTCCTCTTTGGCCTTTTGATTAGAGGCCCTTGTTGCAGCTCGTGTTGTTGGTTGTTGAGGTGATGGTGTGGCAGCTTTCTTGATTTGGGCTTAGCTGGAGGTTGTTCTGTTGCCTTTCTCTTCTTTGGCTCAGCTTCAATTGTTGCTTCCTTGGCTTCTTCTTCCTTGGCACCTTCCTCCTTGTCTTCTCCAAGACCTTGGGTTAATTCCATTGGCCCTTGTTCTTGCTCATCTTCATCATCACTGTCATCTTCTTCTTCTGCTTCAGCCTCAATTTCTTTACCAAATTTCTTCTTAATCTTCTTTAATAATTTTTCTTTCTTCTTCAATGTGGAAGCAATCTTTAATTCCATGTTTATCTTTGATCTTACCACATCATAAGTGCCAAAATGTGGAGCACTTTTATCTGTTTCTTTTGCCAATAATGCAGTTATTGCTGCAGATGCCTCATCAATATTAATTTCATATCCAAATGGCCTTAGCCATCTCACTCTTGGTATTACTGCTTGAATATAGGTAAAATCAATGTCAAATAAGAAACATATATCATTAGTATGTTTTTCTACTAAGGAAACTGGTATCCTTGATCTTTGCTTCATGGATTTCTTGAAATCCTCAAAGTAGCTTGTCATCAAGGTATCAAAATTTTCTCCCATTTTCTCTATATATTCATTAATTTGAGCAATGATTGTTGTGTCATTCCTCCATGCCACTTTGCCAAAGGAAGGAAAATCATTCTAAACATAAAAGAATATGCAAACTAGAATTGCTCGAAATTTGCATTGAGTGCCTTTTGTTCTTCTTATGGCAGCTAGGTTTTCATTAATCTGTTGTAGTTGTAGCTCTGCAACATCATAAGTATGATCCTTTTTCACCAATTTACATCCTACATCTACTGCAATACATGGTACATTGTTGAGTCTACTAGATTGGTAGAATTTATGAGCGATGGCTCTAACAGCAAATTCAACTAGAGGATCATGTATGGTGTGAATTGTCATTCCTCTTTTGTTCCACTGGGCACCAGTATTCTTTTCAATAACCTCCTTTGATTCACTTCTTAGGGTTTTGTACCGATCTAGGGTTGGGTACCCTGTTACTCTATGTATGATTTCTTTGGTCAATTTGATGGGAATATCTTCTAACCACAAATTTCCACCATGAATTCTGCTCAGCACAAGTCTAATCCATTCTGTTTTGAATATGGTGGGAAAGCTTAAAACTTAGGTCAAACCCTTTCTTTCAATGATTTTGAATTTATCTTTCAAGACTCCATCTACACACAGTTTCTCATAGGCTTATCTTATTTCCATGTCTCCTAGGGCACCTATCTTATAGTTGTAACATTTTCTCACATCTTAGACCATTACAACTTTTGGGGGAATTTGGGAGAGAGCTCTGGCTGGGTCATTTTTGTAGGCAACTTCGGGTATAGGATGGAAATCAAGTTGCTTGACCTGATTTGAAACTAACTGCACTTCAAAAGACTCTTTTACCTCAGTTTTCTTCGAACTTGATGCCATTTATGCAAACTAGAGTTTTCATAACAAAAGGATACAAAACTGCATAGCTCGACACAAATGAAAAGACCTCAAGATCGATGAAAAATGCAATCTTCTTGATACACTGGATTCTTGCTATGAAGTCACTCAGCTCTCTTTCTTCTTCTTTGCTTCTTGATCACAATGAGTAAAACTGATTGAAATCACGATAATTTACCCTATTTCCATCACATTAAATGCTCAACTGCAAACTCAACTTCTAAAGAAATTTTAACCTAACTCGGTTTGCACTACATTTTCACTTTTCTTGGCTTCCATTGGAGTTATCCAACTCGGCATCAGTTATTAGCTCGATCGCTGTTGGGAGCTTGACATCTATTGGAGTTTAATTCGGTATCCAAAGATAGCTCAGCAACAACATTTAGTTTTTGTTTTGACATCTTGTTTCATGTAGGTTTATACTTTACTTAGCTTCTTTGTCTTGGGACTAATGTGTGATATAGCTTTGTATATCAGTCCTGTGTACTTCTCATGCTTAGTTTGATGAAGTGTGATCACTTGACCCATTGGGTGAAGTGATCCCTCCACTTGATGTGTTGCACTCATCTTTCTTTTTCCAAGTCTTATTCATTTGCCCCCTTATCTTTTTGACATCAGTCTTTTCTTTTCCTTTGTTTTCTTTAGTCTTGGGTGCCTTTGATCTTGTAAGATAGTTTCTGCTGATATGACCAATTTTCAAACAATTGAAACATGTAGTTTGATTCAACCATCTTTTGTAGTTTCCTCTGGAATGTGTTCTTATGTAGTTCTATGGTATATGTCCATATTCTTGACAATAATGATAGCTATATCTGGTATTGTAATCCCAATGATAATGACCTTCATTCCCTTCTATTTTTGCTGGTTGATTTGATGTCCACATAGGTTTTGATCTACATTCAAATGCCCTATGTCCATACTTTTTGCAATTATGACAATGTCCATCAAATCTCTGAGTCCTTGTGACATTGGATCTGCAATCTTGTGTCATATGTCCTTACATGTTGCACTTGTGACAAAAACTCTTACTCTTGGATGTGTTTGATTGATTGAATCTTCTGCTCCTACACACATTAGCTGTGTGCCCCTTCTTATTATAGTAATGACAAGTGGATTTTGAATCCTTACCTTTGTCACTTCTTTGTTCAACACTCTTTGATGATTCCCCAACTTCAGTGCTATTGTATCCTAGTCCTAATGTATCATGGGAAGATTTTGGAGATTTCAGCAACTGTTCAAAATATTTGATGGCTTCACTTGACTTGCTGAGATTCTCTGTCACCTCTTTTTCTCTGTTCAATTCATTTTGCATTTGTTCATTCTACATCTTCAAAGTAGAGATCTCAATATCTTTTACATTGAGTTCATGATGAAGGTTCATCATTTGGGCAAGTGTATCCATCTGCATGTTTGAGATCCTTGTCAATTCAGTACATTTTTCTTCAAGTCTGTTTGCAAGATTTCTTTTTTCATTTTCCATCATGACTTCATCATCAACTGCTCTTTTCTTTTGTTCAGTAATTTCACATATCATTATGGCCTGTGATTCATGTTCCATCTTGAGAGATCTTATCTCCTCTACTTGAACTTTATTTTTCTCCATCAATTCTGCTATTGCTGCATCAAACTCTTTAGTGTCTCCGTTGAAAAATATGTTGGTGGTATCAATCTCCTTGTAGTTTATCTCATTTTTGGCTATGGCTAGATCCTTCCTTTTTTTTAATGAATTTCTCAACTTGTTTCTAAATTCCTCCAAGCTATGCAGAGCAAGTTGCACATCTATTACCTGATTTTCAATGATCTTTCCAAGTTTGAAAGCTTCCATCTTTAGATCTTTTCCTCCAAGCTGTTAGGTTTTTCCTTGTGAGAACTTGGATGGCTCTGATACCAATTTTTGGAATATTCAATTGTGGAAAGAGTACTTATGAGAGCGGGGGGTGAATCAGAAGTATCACACTTTAGCCAATAAAAATTTTAGGTGAAAGTTAATTGCATGCATGTAAATACATCAAGTAAACATGAAACTAATACACATGCATCAACAACACATAACACTAGAGTTTGGTAACCCAGAAACCCTCCAGGAATAAGAAGGTAAAACTGGGTTGGGGATGATACCCACAAAAATTACTGCAGCAATATTGTTCAACCACTTCTGATGGTCTGCCCTGTTAAAGGCCTGCCCTGTTAAAGACTTTACACTGTATTAATAGTGACCTAGTTAGAGGATTTACAAACACTTAACATGAAGTGTCACTCTGTTAAAGGATTTAATCACCTAATTAAAGGATCTACGAAGTAGCTGTTAAGCTAACCTATCACCATAGGATTTTCATTCTAATACAATTGCTAGAGAGTATTAGGTACAATGAACCTGATAGATTACAATCCTTGATTGCTAAATGCAAGGACATATTCTGCTTTCTCTGATCTTGATCCTTTGTGATCAGATAACCCTCGCTTCTAAAAATAGATTTTCCTTACATACCCTTGTCGATTCACTCATATATTTACAATGAAATTTCGTCTTCCTTATAAAGACATTTGAGGATTTAGGGTTAGGTATGGATCTACGATCCATATTCAATCTTCATTTTCCGCTTATTATTTGCACTTCTTCTATTGGTTGCATGCCTTCATCATTTTTCTTATTGGCTGCATGTAGATTGCATAGGAAAAATAAAAGATTCGATCTCATTATTAAATCCTTCAAGATTTACCTTATGTTGGCTGCAAAAACTATTTGCATCATAATTTGTGCAATTACAAACTCTTATGCTGATATACTGAGTTACTCAGCTCCTGAAGTATTGCTGATACTCAGCACATGCTGTTTCCTGGATAGCTCGACACTTAAACAAAATTGTATCACTCGTCACCTTATGTTGCTCGGTACTTGTTAACACTTGACACCTTATGTTGCTCGGCACTTGTTAACACTTGGCACCTTATGTTGCTCGGCACTTGTTAACACTCGGCATCTGATCTTCACTCGGCATCAGAAAACTACTCAGCACATGAAGATCACTCGGCACCTGAAGTCTTTCCTAACTCGGCATTTGTTGTGGTTCGGCATGCATGGTGTACTCAGCACCAATATAGAGTGGGTAAGTGTATTGGCACTCAAGTGTCAAAAACCGTTATGAGGTTAACAGTTTCAAAGTTTCCACTCTTGCACATGCAAGGAGGATGCTAGTATCACTTTTGGGATTTGGCATTATACCTACCATTTGGATTAGTTTAGAGATTTATATCACCCCTCACCAATTCTATTCTACACTTCCAATTTGAATGAAATTTGAGAGATCACATTTCTTTGGAGACTTTAGTGAAAGTGTCCATATTTTCTTGGAAGGGTCAAAAGCTTTAACTTCAAACCTAGGACTTACATTTCAAGCCAATTAATGTTCAAACCGTGAGTACATTATATCAAGAATTTATTATTATGCATCTATGTTTGACACTCCATTGTTATGCATCAACATTTGAAAAAGTTTGCTTCCTTCACTCAAGACTTGTTTTTAGGCATTGAATAGAAAATTCGTGTTAAGGCAAAAGGAATCTCCACCAAGGAAAAGAACAACATATGATTATGAATGTCTAACTTGCTACTATAAAAGAGATGACATAATACTATTGCACATTTTGATGGAGAACGTGTTTCACATTGTGAATGGTCATTTGTAAGTTATGCCTACCATTTCAATATATTGCCAAGTCTTTTGGTTTAGGAAAAAATCCTCCATAGTTTTAGGTTTTTCTTTCCATTAAAAAAAGTTTAAAATGTCATGTATAATGCACAGGAATAGCTATGGGGGAGTTAAAGATGACTTTTTAAGAGTTAATTGCACTTTTGTCCCACCTATTGGGTTTTAATAATAGTTTAAGTCATATTTTCTATAGACTTGTGAATAGTCTTCTTAAATTAATTAACTTATACTCAAATTTCATACTACTTTTTTTTTACAATGTTAATTTTGAAATTTAAATTTACATATGACCTTGCCTACCAACTTGCTTATCAACAAACCTCAAGATTCATCTCACCTAAGAAACACAAAAATAATCATCCTCATAAGAGCCTTGGGAATACATTATCCACATGTTAATAGATGTGCACTTTTATCACCTCAAAATTCCTTCCTATCACGAGGATTTGTCTCAACTACCCAAACATATTTTGCTATCTCACCAAACATTTTTCTTGGCTGACACTATTTTCTATCACAACTGGCTTTCTTTTTCCAACATCTGACATCTAGTTCAGAAAGAAGTTTCCCCGATGAGTCATCACCTATTTTGGAGGAAGTCTCAAACATAATAGTCTATAATATATTGGCTAATAAGCAATCATATCAAAAGTATCTACAAAGAATAATTTTAAATCTTTAGCTATTTTATTGGAGTAGCTATTATTGTTAAAATCAGCCAATAAGAACAAATTATTAAATTTCATTAGACTCTAACATTATAATTAATGATCAATTTTTATTTTTAGTAATTTAATTTTTTAATCTTCGTAATTTTTTATTGGTTAGAACAAGTAGGAAAATTGTTTTGTCTAGAACAATAAAAAATTTAAAACATCAGTTACATCATTCTAGAAATAAATTTACACATGACATAGACAGGCGGCTTATGCTCTTCTCCTCAAAGAAGATACATGCACATAAATCAAAACCCACGATGATCTCAAGAAATTGCGTAAGAAAATTACAGCTGGTCGATCTACTCGTTTGATAAGCGTTTGTTTCCTTGTAATTTCAGAACTTGTATATTGACGTGGAGTGATAAACTTGAGTGAAAGCTATGTTCAGCCACAAGTTGAATAGACACAATGCCCTCTTATAAACAACTTGCATGATGTGTCAGCAATGTTTCATTTCGAAAGAAACATGCTTATCGGCTACACCGTCTAATTCTATGTAAACATAAACATTCACGATCAACCTCTTGTCCCCTACGAAGATCCGTAGATATAAAATAAAATCCACGGTAATCACAAAGTCCACACCAGATCTTCATCCTCTTCTTATCTCCCCAACCACCAAGCCTGCTTCTTGTTTCCTTTTCATCTGTCATTGCATTTCAGTTTGATCAGGTTCTATGGCGTCTACTTCTAACGCGTTTGCAGGATTCGCACCATCTGAATTCACTTCTGCCTCAAACGTCCTTAAAAAACCGTCCTACCATGTATTTATCAATCATCGTGGACCAGATGTAAAAAAGACCCTGGCTACCACTCTTTATGCTATTCTCACTGGCATGGCACTTTCAGTCTTTCTGGATTCAGAGGAGTTGGAATATGGGGATTTCTTGCCCCGAACAATAGAAGCAGCAATGACCAGCGCTTTGCTTCATATTGCTATTTTCTCCAAGACCTATGCACAATCACCCTGGTGCTTGGCAGAGCTCTCATTTATGCTTAAATCTGGCGCCAAAATTATTCCCATCTTCTACCATGTAGAGCCTACTGATCTCAGATATATAGCTCAAGGAAAAGGGGTGTATGTTGAGGCCTTCAAGGAGCATGAAGAGAAGGGTAGATATACCACGGAACAGCTTCAGCAATGGAAGGAGGCGCTCTACAACATCTCATTTTACAACGGCCAAATCATTAAAAGTCATGAGTGAGTATTATACTTGTGACCTTTCGATCTTAGCGAAATAAGCATTCTTTCTCTCTTCTTTCTGCTTAACCACGGTATAATCGCCTATTAGCTGTATTCTGACTTTGTTAATGTTCTTACTTCTTCAGAGATGAGATGAGGCTGCTGAAAAACATTGTGAATCGTGTAATGAAAATAACAAACAACGTGCCATTACTGATTGCAAAACATCCAGTGGGTTTGAAAGAAATGGTGCAAGAGTTTGAGACGAATACACTCCAGTCTGCCCAAAGTAATCAGGCTGTTCAAATTGTGGGAATATGGGGAATGGGCGGTTCTGGAAAAACTACCCTTGCCAAAGAGCTATACAACAGAAGATTCTCTTCTACGGACAGATCCAGCTTTATTTTTCATATTAGAGATGGTACAGCTAAAGGTAATTTGTTGCAGAAGCAGATTCAACTCCTCAACGACCTTGGTGTTAAAGATGAAAAAGTTTACGATATAGAACAAGGTAAGGCGATTATTGCTAGACATTTGAGATCTATAAGAGTGTTCTTTGTTTTTGATGATGTGGATTCTACGGATCAATTGGATGCTCTCTTGCCTATAAGAGACAACTTGAGAGTGGATAGTCTCATCATTGTTACAACACGAGACTATGAAGTTCTTACATCTTGGGGTATATCTTCCATATATAAAATGAATGGAGTTGGAAAAACAAATTTTCTGTTGGCATTCTTTTTTACAATCTTTTCCTATAGTTGGATTTGAGGAACTTGTTAAAAAGTTTGTTGATGTTTGTAATGGATTACCCCTATCTCTAAAATTGTTTGGGGCACAATTATATGGGAAGTCACGAAAGGAATATTGGGAGTCCCTGTTGAATAAGATTTCAAGAATATTGTCTCACGACATCCAAAATAAACTCATAATAAGTTATGATTCTCTTGATTGTGAAGAGAAAGAAATGTTCCTAGATGTTGCTTGTTTCTTTGTCGGAGAGAGGTATAGTTTGGCAATTGAAGTGTGGAATGGTTCAGGCTGGAGTAGTTTGCATGGTTGGGAAAGGCTTTGGAATAAATGTTTGGTTGAGCTCGATGATGACAATTGTATACAAATGCATGACCACTTAAGAGACCTTGGAAGAGATATTGCAAATCAAAATCCACCCTATCGATTTTGGTTACCCCAACAGATTATTAATGCTGATAGACACATAAAGGTGAGATTAATTCTTTCTTTTACTAATTCAATTATCAATATAATATTAAATATCTTTCTATAGTCACACATTTATAATAAATTTTTTTTCTCCCAGTTCAATAATTATTGAAATGATAGTCATAGTAACCCACTTGGTAATTAAACTACCTTTTTAGTGTGACAATTGTTAAAAGTTTATCATAATATAGATATGATTTTTTTTATTAGAAAATTACTGTTGCATGACACTCACATTTATTCAACAAAGATATTATGATTGTACAGCTTCATGAAAGAACACTAAGGTCTTTTAACATAGTTGTGACTCTTAGTGACGCATCTAAAACTCTAGTTAATACTTATTCAACATGTGAGATTTTAGTTATTCATTATTCCAATTCTTGTCCTTATACATCAAACATGTTTCCATCTATGTTAAAAATGATGTTACATTTCAGTATGGTGTAATCTAGTATGATGCATTAGATTGTGACATTTAATAAGTTCTGGTCCTTCTTGCTTTTCTCCCATGTCTTCAACAATGTTTGTTATCTTAAACAATCGATAGGTAATACTACATAGTATCTTGTAGTGGACAATAGTGGATGAAAAGTAAACAATTGGTTACCTCTTGCCACTTCAAGAAACATGCATAATAGTTTTTATTATTTTATAGTAGAAATTAGTGGAGGAAAAGGAAATAATTGGTTTCTTCTTTATTGTTTTTCAGTGAGCCTCCTAAAGTTTAGCCATGAACTAGCGTAGTATATTGAATAAATATGCAATATTAAGTCATCTTATGGTTAAATAGTACAATAAATCCATCAACCATCCATCCAACAAGTCATTTAGATCATTGGCAGATAAAATTTTCTTTTTAATATGGTAGATTCCAATTTATATTTATGAATTAAACCTTTTCACCAAGCTATTTATATTCTTTATAATATTTTTTTTGCCATCTTCCCTCCTTACAACAATTCTTAAACAATAATGCCACTTTATAAGATCCTTTGCTTCAAATTCATATGGTAAATCTCTTTTTTATTTCATTGAAGCCAGTAGTACGCCTATAATCATTAAACTATCATCATACAATAATATCAAAACACTTTCTTATTTTCATTTTTTTATATACAAATTTGGATGGCTCTTTTATAAATCCTTGTTATAGGAAGTTTCCAATTTTCATATGATCCTAGAGCTTGTTTAAGACAATACAATGCTTTGTTCAACTTGCATAAAAGATGCCCTCTATGCTTTACAAAACCTTTAGATTGAACATGATAGATTTTTATATTTTTGACCAACATTCAAAAATAATGATTTAACATCCACTTGATATTAATCCTGATTGTACTTAGTAGGAATTGCAATCATAAGTATAATATTGTCAATTTTTTCTAAAGGTGAAATTGCATCTTACAACTTTATTCCTTCTTTTTATGTATAGATTTTTTAAACCAATTTGAGCCCATAAGATAATTATTTGTAATCCACTCTATTAATTTTCAAGTGTCATATTTATAATATAAGCATATTTTCTTGCATAATGGGGATTCATTACTTTTCTTATCTTTTTCAAAATTTAGAGATTAATCTATAGTTGTATTATGAACAATTTAAGTTCATTGTGTTTCTATCTAAATATTTCACTACTTACTAGATTAGGTCCACTATGTCTCCTAGCTTCAACCCCATTTTGAACATAATCATTGTTGATTTACAAATTTTGTAGTCTCAATGTCTACTTAAAGAATTTTTCATGAAGTTGTCTTAGAATATCCTTATTTTGAATATCATTTGCATATGTTTTAAATATAACATCTCTAATAGAAAAGCCATAATGAGAAACAAATTTGTATATTTTCTAGGTCTTATGATCAACACAATAACCAATGAAAATTTATTTGATTGAATTTATATCAATGTTTCTTCATTATTCTTTTAGAATATGAGAGATCTCTTTACTTCCAAAAACTTTAAATTGACTTTCAATTGGTTTATGACCAATGACACATTATGAGTTTTATTCTCTAAGAACCTTGATAGACAACTTAAACATCACACACTAAGACCTCACTCCTAGGCTAAAAGTGTTAAATCATCAAAGTGGACTTTTTTTTCAAGCTTAATTTCTTCCTTAGTGTGTGATTAAATGTAATGTTCTCATCCTAGTGGGAGGTTGGCATACCAAAATGTTGGCATGCTTGTATACTATGGATGGAGAGAGGGAGGGAGAAGCACAACGGGAGGTAGTACAGTGAATGGAGGGAGGAGCATAGAGGGAGGTAGTACAGTGGATGGATGTAGTACATAGGGAGGTAATATGGTGGATGCAAGGAGGAGTACAGAGGAGGTAGTACAATGGATGGAGGGAGGTAGTATAGTGAATGGAGAGAAGAGTATAGAGGGAGTTAATATAGTGAATGGAGTGAGTAGTATGAAGGGAGGTACTATGGTGGATGGAGGGAGGTAGTATAGTGGATGGATGGAGGAGTACAAAGGGGGGTAGTATAGTGGATGGAGAGAGGAGTACAAAGGGAGGAAAGAGAATACAAATAGTATTAGAACACCAAATCTCTCAAATAAATGACAAACATGAATAGATATTGAATATAGATAACCTCCAATTTATACTCTCAAACAAAGATAGTGCTTTGATTTGCCAAATTTGAGAAAAGTATTATAGGCAATAGAATAAGGTGAGGGTTGAATCCCACTGAAACTTGAAAGTCAAGTAGGGAAGATCTTTCACTTCCAAAATGGGGAACAAATCCAGAACTCCAATAGGAATTCACAAATACAAATAAATAATCCAAATCATCTCCTAAAACAACCTACAAGATGGCCTTATAAAGGGTTTCGAAGAAGATTCCTAAATGACTACAAAAATGCCAACTGGCCAACAAGTTACAACAAAAATAATAAAGAATGAGCCCAAGAGATAATTTTTTTTATTGAATGCCACATAACCAAAAATTATTATTTAATAATTTTTGGGATATCACAGTCCTCATGGCCCAAAAATTACTTTCCCTCAAGCAATTGCAAATTTGGATGCTCCAAAAATTTTGTTAGCTTCATTTTCCTGATTGTTTCTTTGTTGAGCTAATTGCATATGTTTTTCTATATAGGGGGTTAGGATACTTTAAATCCTTGACAATTTAATCAAAAACATTTTTTCAAATCTAAATGAAACTCATTCTACCTTAGACAAGGTTATAATGACTACATTTATAAAATCAATGCACATCAACAATCTCCATAAAATTTAGAAAAGTCTACAATATTCATTGTCAATCTTCTTTTACTTGTCAACAATAACATTATCCATTTAATTTAAAAGAAATACATATATATGTATAGGGACATTAAGAAAGGAGATAAAATGACAAGTTCTAAAAGAGACAAAAAAATTAGTTACCAGAATACCAACATGTTCTAAACATGACGACCAAATTGATAGGAGCTCCAAAGCTCTAGAATCTGTCCCTCAACACAAAATGGATAGTTTTTAAGAATTCCCACAATCTTTTTTGACATGAAAGATACCTAGTCTGACATAAAGAAAGTCTAAACAAATAAAACTGAAGAAATAATAGTTTTTTTCCAAATGAATCTACATTATAAAGTAATAACAATTTTTACAATGATACTCAACATGAATGATCTGCATAGACTAAACCAAGCCCTTAAATTCAAATTACATATTTTCCTAGCATGAGCTCATAACACAATAAAAAATCAGGTGCATGCACACACATCATTGAGCTGTCAATCACATACAACTACACACAAGTAAGTAAAGTAGTTACATCTTGAAAGCATAGACAAACCAGGAATATATAGACATGGTCCTCTTATTAAGGCTATTGAATATTAAAGAATGGTGGAGGGAAAGACATAAACTTATGCAGAAAATGGTAAGACTCTAATTTCTTCCATTTTCTGATTAAATTTGTAACTATAGTTTGGAGAATGAGAATAAAACCCTCAACTTCCAATCAGTGGTTTCATCTTAGCTATGATTAAAAGGTTTAAAACAACACCTTAAATTACAAGGTCTCAAAAAAAACATTAGGAAACCAAATATTAAATGTGACTGGTCAAGGAAATTACAAAACTTAAGAAAGAAGTAGACAAACTCATTGAATGCTAGTAGATTTTGTAAAGAGATAAAATCATTAAACAACTACTACAAGTGACCCCATAAGTAAATTAGAGGTCCTCCAACCAACAAAGGAACACTTAAATAGAAAAATATAAATGTTGGCAGTCATCCCATAGAGCTTGCAAAAACTTCTCAAAGCGTATGAAAGACAATTAGAATTATGAGGGAAATTGTTAATATTAATCTTCAGGTTTCTTAACTCTAAATATTAGATTAGGTTTTCTTTTGTTTGTTTTTAGTTCTGGCAATTTTGTATAACAGTTTGTAACTGTTATTGCCATCTCTTTTATAAATTTGTTGTATTGTTCTGATTGAGATGTAGATCAAATAATAAATGGTTTCCACTTTCTACATATTCTCATCTTGTTTCTCAGTCTAGGCCAACAGTGGTATCAGAGCATTGAAATTAATCTATGCGCAAAGCTTCTAAAGACTGGAGTGTTTTTGAAGAAGCAAAATAAAAGAAAGCGGATTCAGGTGCAATTGATTTAATTTTGATAAAGTTTTTACAAGTTGATTACATTGCTAAATTTTGGCAAGAAAATTTCAACAATCATTTACAATCTGTGCAAATTGTGTTTCTTTGTGTATTCACAATGCAATCTATTGTTTCATTAATTGGGGAAACATTATATGGAAAAGGTAACTGGATGGAATGGCATAGAAAGGTGGAAAATACACTCATATTTAATGATTTATGGTTCAAAATATGTGATGGAAATACTCAACCTGTAGAGCCAACTGATGCTAAAGAAAAAGAAATATGGATATATAAAAATTCAAAAGCTTTAGCTTTGATAAGGGCTTCTGTTAATGGAAAGTGTATTGACATATATAGGGATACACACTTGCCTAGGATGCCCTCGATAAATTGAAAAAATTATTTGATTCTCATTCAGAGTTAGAGTTTATTCAATTGCAAAATGGTGATGTTATGAGTCTAGCTTTAGAAATTAGGGCTATAAAACAAGATGTTGATGCTGCAGGTGGGAAAGTTGATATTTATCTCACAGCTTTTATAAAATCACTTCTTCCAACACATTCCTCATATCTAGAGTCTCTTCAGGCAAGCAATCAATTAAAAACCATTACTTTTGATCTATTGGTTGAAAAGTTAGCAGAGCGTGAGAAAGCATTTGGAAGGAAAATAGATAATCCAAATGAAAATGTTTGTCTTGCTTATCAAGAAAATCTTATAAATAAAATAGCTTCAAGAGGTGATCATAATGATAGAGGAAAAGGTAGAAGTCAATGGAAGAAAATTGATAATCAGAATGATAGACAATTTTTATATTGTAAAAGACGTGGTAAGAAAGGAAGTCATGAAGCACATGAATGCAAACTCTCTTGGAAAAAGATAGAAAGTTTTAAAGGAAACTCTTTTAAGCAAAAAGATAAAACCAAAGTTTATAATAATGATAAATCTTCAGATGATAAAATTTTAGGTACAACTCAATTTGCTTGTGATAGTGATGGTGATCAATATGTCCTTACTGTTTCAGAATGTGCATCTACTTCCTCATGGTATGATACTTGGATTTTAGATACTAGAGCCACACAACACATGAAATTTAGATGTGATTACTTTGAGGAATTTAATAAAAGTGATTGTGGTCCAATTTACTTAGCTAATAAATCAAGTCTCAAACTTGTTGGAAAAGGAACTATTTGATTTAAGTTGCCTAATCTTCCAGATTTTGTGCTTCATGATGTTTTATATATTCCTTAGTTACAACGTAATTTACTATCTCTTGTATTAATTTTCCAACAAGGTTACTCTATTCTATTAACAGATGCTCAGGTTGTTGTAAGAAAGAAATATAATAATCAAATTGTGTTGATTGGAAGTGAGGATGGAAGATTATTAAAATTAAATGGCACTCCTACTCTTTCTAAAAAAATTTCTTATCTTACAGAGGAAGGTAATCTATCTACTACTATGTTGTGGCATGCAAGATTAGGTCATATATGTTATGATAAAATTCATATCATGAAAAAGAATGGTATTGATGGCTTACCTATTTTTTCGTAAATGTGTTGAAAAGTGTGAAGCGTGTATTCTTGCCAAGCAACATAGAAATTCTTTCCCTCGATCCAATTGGAGGGCACAGAGAAAATTATAGCTTATCCATTCAGATTTATGTGGGCCTTTACCAATAAATTCTGTGGGAGGATATAAGTATTTTATGTTGTTTATTGATGATTATAGTCATATGACTTGGATTTATTTCTTGCAGCAAAAATCAAAAGCTTTTGAAACTTTTTGAAGATTTCATGTTATGATTGAAAATCAGGCTCAATGTAAAATTGGTACTCTCCGAACAGATAATGGTGGAGAATTTACTTCTCTCATTTTCAAATATTATCTATGTCAACATGGGATTCAACATCATCTCACTGTACCAGGTACTCCTCAACAAAATGGAGTTGTTGAACAAATGAATAGAACCATCATGAATATGGTTAGAGCAATGTTATACTTTAAAGGAATCAAGTTGTATTTTTGGGCTGAAGCAGCAAGAACTGTAGTTTATCTTCGTAATAGGTCTCCATCATCAGCACTTCACCAAGAAATTCCATATGAGGTTTGGTTTGGGTATCCTCCTTCTATTCAACATCTTAGAATTTTTGGGTCCACTTGCTATGCTTTAATTCCTAAAGACAAAAGAAATAAGTTGCAACATCATAGTTTTAAATGCATCTTTCTTGGATATTTTGAATCCTCTAAAGCCTATAGGTTGTATGATGAAGCTAATAAAAAAATCATCATTACATGTGATGTAGCATTTTGTGAAACTTCTAAAAATGTTGAAGATATTGAATGTCAACATCTAGAAGAACTATCAAAATCTTCTCCCTGCAAAGAAACTTTCTGTGAGATTATACATTCTAGGGGGAACCCAACTTATTTAGCCTCACCTTTAATGGATTCACATGTTGCATCTATACCTCAAAATCAAGCTGATCCATCTATGAATGAACAAGAAGAAACTCCATCAACCAATGAGCCTGAAATCTCTGAACCTTTGGAAACTACTATAGCTTCTTTTGTGCAACCAAAATCTTCTCATAAGTGGGAAAAACAACTCCAACAAACTCTAAAAGACTTAAGACCTGATGAAATAGGAAAAATAGGTACAAGAAGTTCTTACAAAGCCAGGCTAGCAACTCAATCCAATGTTGTAGATAATATAGAGTCTATTGATGAACTCAATCTTGCAAGTGACTTTGAACCAACTTCCTATAATTAAGCCAAAGACAGTAAAGTTTGGAGTCAGGCTATTCAAGATGAATATGATGCCTTAATAAAGAATGGTACATGGGAGTTGATTGATCCACCACTTGGTTGTAAACCTATTGGTTGCAAGTGGATTTTTAGAGATAAATATAAAGTAGATGGTGGCCTTGAAAAACATAAAGCTCGACTTGTTGCGAAAGGATATTCTCAAAAAGAGGGAATAGATTTTGTTGAAACATTTGCACCTACAGCAAAATGGACCACTGTCCGTTCTTTGTTAAGTCTTGCAGCTCAAAATGGGTGGAAAATTCACCAAATGGATGTCAAAACTGCATTCTTAAATGGTGATCTCAAAGAAACCATCTATATGACTCAACCTGAATCGTATATCAGCAATGGGCAAGAACATCAGGTATGCAAGCTCAAAAAATCTTTATATGGTTTGAAACAAGCTCCTCGAGCTTGGTATGAAAAACTTACTGAGCATCTGTTGAAGTTGGATTTCCAGCATTTTGAGTTTGATGATGCAATACTTTTTGTTAAAAAGGCTGATAACATTGTTATCTATCTTGTTGTTTATGTGGATGACTTATTTATCACTGGTAGTGATGAAAATACTATTCAAGATGTGAAACAACAATTGAAGCAGGGTTTTGATATGACTGATTTAGGTCATCTTCATTACTATTTAGGTATTGAGATGATTCAAAAACCTTATTCTATTTTTATTACCCAACAAAAATACATTTGTGATCTTTTGCAAAAGTTTGGCATGGCTGATTGCAAACCACTTAGTACTCCCATGGAGCAAAATATCAAACTCACATTAGATGACTCCTCAACATTGGTTGATGCAACTTTGTATAGAAAACTTGTTGGTAGTTTGATCTATGCCACAACCACTCATCCAAATATTGCTTTTGTTGTTGGAGTTCTTTCAAGGTTTATGCAACAACCCTGCCAAGCTCATTGGTTACCTCCTAAAAGAATTCTTCGGTATTTGAAAGGCACACAACATTATGGGTTGAAATACTCTAGAACAAAAGAGTTTTCTTTGATTGGATATTCATATTCATATTATGCAGGTGACTCAATAGATGGTAAATCTACTACTGGTTTTTTAATGCACCTTGGGTCTGGTGCAATTTCCTAGAAATCTAAAAAACAATCAGTCCTAGCTGTCTCTTCTTCTGAAGCTGAATATATTGCAGCATCTGAAGCAACTCGAAAAATTTTATGGCTTAGAAGGATTCTTGAAGACTTGCAAACACCACAGATTTCCTCAACACCACTCCTCATTAACAATCGATCTGCTATCAAAATGGCTAAAAATCCAATCTTTCATGATCGCACCAAGCATATCATCACGAAGTATCATTTGATTCGGCATCATGTAAAAGATGGCAGTATACAATTGAAATCTTGTCCCACTGAAGATCAGCCAGCAGATATTTTTACTAAGGCATTGGGCAGAGAAAAGTTTGAAAAGTTTAGAGGAATGCTTGGTCTAATCCCTTCAGATTAAGGGGGGGATGTTAATATTAATCTTCAGGTTTCTTAACTCTAAATATTAGATTAGGTTTTCTTTTGTTTGTTTTTAGTTCCGGCAGTTTTGTATAATAGTCTTTAACTGTTATTGCCGTCTCTTTTATAAATTTGTTGTATTGTTCTGATTGAGAGGTAGATCAAATAATAAATGGTTTCCACTTTCTACATATTCTCATCTTGTTTCTTAGTCTGGGCCAATAGGAAATGATATCCAGTTTACTCAAGTATTATTCAAATGCACTAATTCTCTACGCAACCTTCTAAGTAATTTCTAAAATACAAAAATAATAGCCATGATACCATGGCATAGAATACAGAAATGAGGTAAAACAGATTCAAAAGTCTCTTGTAACAATATTAAACCTATATGTCATGATCCACAACTTCCTGGGAACACTTATTGTGATTACTCTAATCAGCAAAAAATGGGTTGCTACTATCTTACGGAAGAGACGATCCAAAATCAGACCTATATAATAATGAATAAACTCGTACAGAGTTTAAGACCAATGCACCATGTTGAAGAATAATTAAAAAGAAAACAAAATGCCAGCCCTAGCTTGGATTTTAATTTTAGAGTAATCTATAAAAAAAGACAATCTACAATTCTATAATTTGTTGTTTAATATGCAGGTATTGATTTCTAGTAGGGAAGAAGACTCAATATTTGAATTGCGCTTATGAAATTCTAATGTGAAAATTTCACATCACTCCCATTTTTCACTACTTGGCAAGTCGACTACTTATAACTAAGGCTTCAAATCCACATTATTAGTTGTGATGCCACATATTTTTTTGTCAAGTTGTCCAAAACAGCCCAAATAAAAATGTCACACCAGTGGTTCTAAAAAAATGGCACCCATACTTGTCTAACTGATGTAGCATCACATCATTAATTACTTTTTACAACTAAGGGTACATTTCATTCAATTATAAGTAATCATCATTAACTATTGGTACAACATTGTCAAAAAAATTGATTTTTGGACAAAACTAAAACTGTAAAACTAGTTTAATCTGGCATTAAACATATTATTTTTAACACCGTAATTGACAATTTCTACCAATAAGGATGGTTGAAATTTTAAACCAAACTAAAGAAATCAGAACGGGAACCTGGAATGCTGAATATTTTAGACATAGACTGCAGATATTTTCCCTCCTCCCTAAATTGAATTGAGCTCAAGGAACGAAAATAGAGATCTATTTAAATGAAAAATGGTAAAATTAGGTCTTAAAATAGAAACGTTTGACGCACATAAGTTCTCCGATGATTTCCCGCACAAAGAGGAGACTGATACACAACAGTTACATGCAAGGTCACTAATATAACATTCCATGCATAGGACGAAGAGAACTGGCACATAAGCGTCATCCACATAAATTCTTTATTTCTTTTATGGTATTGTAACTGACGCCTTCACAAATTTCATTATTTATTTTTCTTTATCAATTTATATGCAAAATAAATGGGCTCAAACAATCTACGTGGCAATGCAATTTACATTATTCGGATGGAGAAGAAATGGGTTGTGACAAAGGTTGCTTTTTTAATAATCTTAGACACACTGTTTTTTTCTTTCAGAGAAGTAATGCCATTCGAGGAATAATAAACCTACGAGCGGGAGTTAAAAATGATCACGTATGCTTCTCTCCCCTCAAACTAATTTTAATTGTCTGTCCTTATTCCTTTGTCTTAAAGATCATTTCATGCTTTGCAGTCCTTTCCAGTAATAGATTATTTACTGAGGCTAGGGAATTTCATGGCTGCTGTTTGCAGCAGACATCCCAGGACAATTCATGTGAATTGACATTGTCACTTGCACCGTCTTTAATTGGACTAAAGATTTTGGTGATTAGAGGAGGTTATAATCAACTAATCAGTGAAATATCAAGAGAATTGGTTTGGCTTCGTTGGTACAACATTGGTCAGACAAATCTTCCCTCGCAGCTTTCATTCAAAAATCTGAGAGTTTTAGAACTCTACGAATATTTGTATACCTTTGAGGAAGATCGCTTAGAAGAGCTATGGGAGGCTGAAAAAGATGTAAGCATCTGTTCTTCCACATTTACATATTTGGAAATCTGTTTCATTTTATTTTTTATAACAGTAGTTGATTACTTTATTTTTTAATAATTGCCACATGTTTCACATTTACATATTCGGAAATCTGTTTCAGGCGCCTGTCCAACTAAAAGAGTTAGTAATTTCTGATTGCCGGGAATTCCAAAATTTTCCAAAGTCAATAGGATGTCTCAAGGAGCTGAAAAAGATAGTAATTAAAGGACGGAATAATATTGAGAGTTTGCCAGAAGAATTTTGTGGTCTTCAATCATTGGAGCACTTGCAATTAGATTGTGATGAATTGTCAAACCTACCAGAGAAGTTTGGGTATTTGAGAAATCTACGGTATCTATATATGCACTGCAAAATGTTGAGGAGTTTGCCAGATTCTTTTAGGAACCTGATGCTCTTGCAGCATCTTGATTTAAACCGTTGTCTCAAGCTCATGCTTGTGTCTGAGGATTTCCAACGCATCACAAAGCTGGAATATTTGAATCTTAGTTTTTGCGGACAAGTGCAAGAGTTGCCCCGTCACATCACAGATCAGGTATTCTTAAAAGAACTCTATCTGGATTGTACGTACTGCTTAAGGCATGTACCAGTTAACATTGGCCACCTCACCAGGATGCAGAAGATGGAGATATCAAGTGATATTTTGACAACAATCCCACATTCCATTGGAAATTTAGTCTCATTAACTAATCTGTCAATTAGTTGTCGCAGGCTGGAACATTTGCCGCCCTCTCTTGGAGCTTTGTCTTCCTTGACTCATCTTAGAATTCACTCTTGTTCCAAACTAGAGTATTTGCCGTCCTCTCTTGGAGATT
The DNA here is from genome assembly GCA_028749045.1 of Cupressus sempervirens. Lineage (NCBI taxonomy): Eukaryota > Viridiplantae > Streptophyta > Pinopsida > Cupressales > Cupressaceae > Cupressus > Cupressus sempervirens. The sequence continues at coordinate 375,363,050 of CM053785.1, forward strand.
TAGTCACCTTGACTCATCTCCGCATTGAACATTGCTCCAAGCTGAAAGATATATCAGCTGTAGGCCGTCTTAATCTCTTAGAGGATTTAAGAATAGACAGCTGTCTAATTAGCCAAGTAGATTTTGGGGAGGCGTCATTGATCAATCTCAAGAAGATACAAGTATCATTCACAGAACTACGCAGCATTTCCGTTTCTGAAGGTCGTTGCGCGTATCTTGAGAGGCTGGAACTTTCAGATAATAAGGAGTTAATGGAGATCGAAGCGCTGCCAGCAAACCTTGAATCACTGAAGATATATACATGTCCAAAGTTGGATGACCTTCCTAGCTTTGCACATTTGACCTCACTCAGACAACTCCAACTAGACTATTGCCCCAAAATTGAGAAAATTGAAGGTTTAGAATACTGCACAAGTTTGGAAATATTGGAAGTAGGCGGCCTGTCGGAGGTGCCCAGAATAGAAAGTTTGGAACGCATGGAAAAATTGAGGAGGCTGGAATTCAGAGCAAGCGAAGGATCAGCTATTGCACATTGCATTCAAATGATACAGGTAATAATAATAGCTTTTAAAATAAAATGTTATAATTATCATTATCTAGTTGTGCGTTGACTGAATGTTGTGCAAAGAATTCGCAGAAATGGCCAGCTGAAATAGAAATATTCACGCGTGCAGCCCCTGATGCGGCATCTCATCTAAAGTCCTTACATTCCAACCAGAAATTCCATTCCAATCAAGAATTGGTTCAGACCGCGAGTTTCTCTAATGGCGATGCCATTTTGTTCTGTTTTGTAATAAATTGCTTTTCTCCAAATCAGTACTTCATACTTTGTGATCGTGAGGTAACAAAATCAAGGTGGATAGAGAAGGGTAAATGGGTATGGATAGTTTTCTTCAAACAGCCTTCCGACAAAATATGGTGCAATGCAGAGTATATCACAATAGACCGCATCAATGAGGATGCCATGATCGATGAGGTCGACACCGAAGAGGAGTACCGAATTGCATTTGAGGAAGACACGGAAGGGGATTTCCCAATAGTGATATCTTATACTGATATGGAAGAGAACATGGAGGACAACACAGAAGAGGAGTTCCCAATGATATCTGATATGGAAGAGGCATTCCCAATGAAATCCGATACAGAAGAGGACAGGGAAGAGAGGTTCCGAATGGAATCTTACTCAATACCAGAGTGTCAAGAAAAATTGGTAATGAGAGGAGAAGAGCAAAGACTAGTGGAGGCTTTTCATAGGTTATTACCACATTTGGTGCCTAAATATGTTCAAAGCAATATGAGTGAGTAGATCAATGAAGTAATATTATTATTCTTATTCCCTTGGTAATGAGAGGAGAAGAGCAAAGACTAGTGGAGGCTTTTCATAGGTTATTACCACATTTGGTGCCTAAATATGTTCAAAGCAATATGAGTGAGTAGATCAATGAAGTAATATTATTATTCTTATTCCCTTTTAAATTTGACATGTAAATAGATTGATTATATAGATATTTAATTATATTTCTAGTTATGTGTAGCTTCAGCAAAGTGTATGAAGAATCGACTGCTACATATGGAGAATTATCCGTCAAGAACGGAAATCACAAATGTTATGCAAGACAAGAGTAGAACCTTCCCTTTATCACTGCATATGTAGATACAAGCACAAAATATAGGAACAAACAGTAAAACAACTCTCCGTTACGAATTCAAAAAACCATTCTATGTTTGTTTCTTCACATCACAAATCACCTCATCTCTGTTAATTCAATGACAACAAAACTTAGATAGCATTGAGCTTCTAGTCCCTTCACATGTGAAAGGAAACAACTATAAATGCTAATTTTGATATCTAACGCACACTTGCCTTACATGAGGTGCAATGGTGTAGATAATAGTGATGGCATCTCTTAGCTATAGGATACTTTTAATGACTATTAGGGAAGATGTGAAAGGAAACAACTATAAATGCTAATTTTGATATCTAACTAGCACTTGCCTCACATGAGGTGCAATGGTGTAGATAATAGTGATGGCATCTCTTAGATATAGGATACTTTTAATGACTATTAGGCAAGATGTGAAAGGAAACAACTGTAAATGCTAATTTTGATATCTAACTAGCACTTGCCTCACATGAGGTGCAATGGTGTAGATAATAGTGATGGCATCTCTTAGATATAGGATACTTTTAATGACTATTAGGGAAGATGTAAATGTACAATTCAAGAAAATTAGGTTTTAATTATAAATAATATAAATTCTTTTAGTTACCTCTAATTACCTTTGGGCACTTGTTGATTAGGATTTGTTAAGTGTTCCATTCACTTTCATGAGAGATGGGTTCATATGAACCACTATTTATGAAAAATAGGTCAATCAATTTGACTCAAAAAACTACATTGTTCAATCCTGATATAAATATCACAATGCGACTTGTCGTGGACAATATCTCTAATTTATCAAGGGTTTTTTCTATTAATTATTAAATAGTATGAAACTCCTTTTGAAGTTTTTTTTTGTTAATTATTAAATAGAATGACACTCCTTTCCTTATATCAAGTCATAACTTTAATGTAGTGCACATTTTTGTATTTCAAGTTTACAAATTCCTTGTGTGGGTGTCCATGAACAATGATAGTTAATGAAATTCACTTGCAATCTTTTCAAGCCATCTCAACCCATTAATTTCTTAAAATCATTATATAACACACAAATATCTTGTAAGCAATATTGACCCCTTTTGGAATCTTATGGAATTGTCACTCTTTTATGTCAAAGCTCCCTCATCTCTCAAAATTATGGTTCTCTTGGATAGACGCTATGGCAATTTTTTTGCCTATTTTTTAATACTAGTACACTGATTTAAAATAAACAACATGGTTCTAGGCAACCTTATCCTCTGC